>JAABKJ010002826.1:0-27092 GCA_011634705.1 Andricus grossulariae
TTTTATACACATTCTTGTTTATGACGTATTTTCCAGTCCCTCATAGGGGTAGTTTTTCGATTTTCAAGAGTCGAAGCGTCACTGTGGGATGAAAAAGTATTAAAAACTATTCTACCTACTTTTATAGTACCGGTGTACATTCCACCCCCTGATAGGGGTAGTTTTCGGGTTTTTAGGGCTTGAAATGGTGCTATGGTACAGTTAAAAGCTATTTCAATCACGTAGTACTTTTCATTTCCAATTAGGGGTAGTTTTTCAATTTTCGACTGTTAAAAAGGGTTGAAAGGGTAAACTAATGAAAAACCCGGTTACAGCATTATTTTTTGCTTTGTTGCGTCAATTTATGTTCTTTCCTTCAAAAACTACGTTAGGCACAAAAAAAGGGTCGGATTTTTGGCTTATATTGGGGTTCCTCTTTATTTTCAATCGAAAATCATGAAAAGAATGTTCATTAAAAAAATTAAATTTTCAACTAAAGAGATGAACCTTCAACGAAAAAATGAATTTTTAACAAAGTAGTTGAATTGTTGATAAAAAAGATGACTTTTTGACAATATATGTGCATTTTCAACAAAATAATTAAACTTGTATTAAACTTGTTGATTCAAATTACCGTCAGGCCTCTGTTTCTTTATAGGGGTAGTATTTTTGTTCTAATTGGGTCATTCCTCGGCAAAGAATTATTATATTTGCGAAAATTAACATTAATTGATCATTTTGATCATTTTGGGATATTTTAAGACCCCAGGACCACGTTCTAAAATTATTTGATAAAAAAAATAAAAATATGCATTTATTTTTTCACCAAATAGAACAAGCTTGGCAAGTGCGTCATAAAAAAAACATTGTGTTTTTTAGGATACCCTACTGCTCACCCTATCCTTTTGCGCTGTGATCCCTGTTATTATTATTTTTATTATTATTTAATTTCGAATTTAAAAATGAATTCGGATAGAATTTTACGTGTTTGTACTTTAAAGATATTTAAATTTTAAATTTGCGTATACAAGGCTTCGGTTCGATTTGGCTTCTGCTCACCGAAACTCTTGCGGTAGTTCCAAGCGATAAAGAAAATTATCGCTGTGTGTTCGTCCCTGCAATCATTCCGATGTAACGGTTCGACGGTCGTGTTGCCACTCGAGTTTTGATCGGGTTATCAGCCCCCGCCCTTAGCTACATTTTTTTCAAAATAATCTGTCTGAATTTTTTTTCTTTCCAAAATTAGAAACAACAAGAAATTTTATTAATTTAACAATTCTAATCATTGATAATTAATAAACAATCCTTCACTATTTTTCGCGGATAAAAATCTTTCATCAGAAAGATCCTTCTGTTCCGTTTAAAAATAATTTTTTAGTTCGTTTGATCTGAATTTCGAATTTCAAAAAATGTGTCATTCAAAAATAACGTTAGGTGAATTTACCAAAAAAGACTATCTTTTTAACAAAAGAAATGAATTTTCAAATAAAAAAAAAACGAATTTTCAATCAAGAAAGATCTTGCAGTCAATGAGGAAAAAGAAATTCATCCAAAATGTTGAATTTTCAAGCCAAAAAGATGAGATTTCTATAAAACAGTTAAATTTTCAACCAAAATAAAGAATTTCCAAATAATAAGTTTAATTTCCTACCAAAAAAGATAAATTCTTAACAAAATACATCAATTTTTAACCAAATAGTTGAATTTTCAAGTAAGATACTAAATATTTTGAATAATGGATATGATGTTAGTCCAAAATTTTTAATCAAGAAAGATTATTCAGTCAATAAAGGAAAAAAGTTTCGTTCAAAATGTTGAATTTTCAAGTCAAAAAGATGACATTACAATAAAACAGTTGAATTTTCAACCAAATAATTCAACTAAGAAGAAGAATTTTCTACCAAAAAAGATGATTCCTGAACCAAATACGTAAATTTTCAACCAAATTGTTCAATTTTCAACCAAGAAGATTAATTTTCTACCGGAAAAGTCAAATTTTCGACAAAATACATACATTTTTCACCTAACAGTTGAATTTTCAACCCATAAGTTTAATTTTCCTTCAAAAAAGACAAATTTTTAACAAATTATATAATTTTTAAATTAAACAGTTTGAACAACGGATATGATGTTAGTCCAAATTTTATTTGAATAATTTTTAGTTCATATTTTTTTCGTTTCTAAATTTTTTTAAACTAAACAGTTAAATTTTTAAACTAAAAATATGAAAGACCGATTTTTATCCAAAAATGAAGTAATTCAAGTTTCATTGAGGACGGTTGTATTTTTAATAAAAAATATGAAATTTGTACAGAAAGGGATAAATTTCCAACAAAATAGTTGGATTTTCAATTTAAAAAAATTTGTTAGTCAAGAAAGAAAAAAAAATTGTAATCAAAGTGTTGAATTTTCAAGCCAAAAAGATGAGATTACTACAAAACAGTTAAATTTTCAACCAAGTAAT
This sequence comes from Andricus grossulariae, assembly GCA_011634705.1. NCBI lineage: Eukaryota > Metazoa > Arthropoda > Insecta > Hymenoptera > Cynipidae > Andricus > Andricus grossulariae. Next base: position 2,444 of record JAABKJ010002826.1, read on the forward strand.
TAAATTTTCAACCAAAATAAAGAACTTCCAAATAAGAAGATTAATTTGCTACCAAACAAGATAAATTCTTAACAAAATACATCAATTTTTAACCAAATAGTTGAATTTTCAAGTAAGATACTAAATATTTTGAACAATGAATATGATGTTGGTTCAAATTTTATTCAAATAATTTGTAATTTATATTTTTTTCGTTCCTAACATTTCGTAACGAAATTAAAAATTAAACAAAAAAGACAATATGAATTTTCAACAAAAGAATTAATTTACAACTAATCAGTTGAATTTTCAACAAAAAATGTAATATTTGATATTTTAACCAAGAAAATATTTTCAGTTTAAATGAAAAACAGTTGAATTGAACCAAAAAAGACGAATTTTAAACAAAATAGTTGATCCCTCAACCAAAACAGATTAATTTTCCACCAAACCGTTGCAGTTTTAACAAAAAATTGACTTTATTCCAAAAAAAGACGAATTTTCAACCAAGTACTTAAATTTTCTACCAAAGCGTTGAATTTTCGAGCCAAAAATACTAATTTTCCACAAAAAGGTTAAATTAACAACGAAAAAGTTCAATTTCAACCGAAACAGATTAATTTTTAACCAGACAGTTGCATTTTTAACCAAAAAAGATTAAATTTATGCAGAAAGAGATCAATTTTCAATAAAATAGTTGAATCTTCAACTAAAACAAATTAGTTTTCAACTGAAACAGAATAATTTTTAACCGGCCAGCTGCATTTTTAACCAAAAAAGATGAAATTTTTACAGAACGAGATAAATTTTCAACGAAATAGTTTAATCATCAACCAAAGCAAATTAATTTTCTACTAAACAGTTGCATTTTTGACCGAAAAAGATTAACTTTCTACCAAACGAGATAAATTTTCAAATCAAAAGGACAAATTTTCAATCAAGAAAGATTATTCAGTCAATAAAGGAACAAAATTTCGCCCAGAATGTTGAATTTTTTAAGTCAAAATAACGAGTTTCAACAAAACAGTGGAATTTTTAACCAAATAATTCAACTAAGAAAAATAATTTTCCACCAAAAAAGATGAATCCTCAACAATATACATACATTTTTAACCAAATTGTTCAATTTTCAACCAAGAAGATTATATTTTTACCGGAAAAGTTAAGTTTTAGACAAAATACATACATTTTTAACCTAATAGTTGAATTTTCTTCCAAAAAAGACAACTTTTCAACAAATTATATAATTTTTAATTAAACAATTTGAACAATGGATATGACGCTAGTCCACATTTTATTTGAATAATTTTTAGTTCATATTTTTTTCGTTTTTAAAATTTTTTAAACTAAGTGGTTAAATGTTTAAACTAAAAAAGACCAATTTTTATCCAAAAATGAAATAATGAAATTTTCATTGAGGACAGTTGTCTTTTCAATTAAAAAAAAAGATTAAATTTCTACAGAAAGAGATAAATTTTCAACAAAATAGTTGGATTTTCAATTTAAAAAAATTTGTTAGTCAAGAAAGACAAAAAATTGTAATCAAATTGTCGAATTTTCAAGCCAAAAAGACGAATTTTCAACAAAACAGTGGAATTTTCAACCTAGAAGTATGACTTTTGAACAAAATAGTTTAATTTTTAACAAAATATTTCAATTTCAAACCAAATAATAAAATTTTTGAAAGAAAAGATGAATTCTTAACAACAAACTAGACTTTCTATCCGAAAAGAGTGAACTTTCAATAAAAAATAGTTGAATTTTCTTATTGGGTTCTATTAATTCAGCTTGCATTTAAGTGGAAAAATGAGAAAAAAAGGGAAAAGATAGCGAAAGCTGCAATAAATGAGGGTAAACTGAAAAATACCGAAAAATAAAATTCCCGACACTTTAAAATTCCCGAATAATAAAATTTCTGAATTATAAAATATCTGAACTAGAAAATTTCTGAATTTAAGCAATTAAAATTTTTTATATATAAAAATAATTTAATTAATACAATTAAAATTATATTGCAATTAATTTTTTTTATTTATAAAAAAATGTGAATTGTTAATATTCGGGAATTTTCTAGTTCAGATATTTTATAATTCGACAATTTTCTGCCGGAAATTTCATTATTCGGAAATTTTCAAATTCGGTAATATTATAAAGTATCGGGAATTTCACACTTCTAGAATTTTCCGATTCGGAAATCTTATTGTTCGGGAATTTTATAATTTTGTAATTTTATTATTCGGGATTTTTCCAGTTCGGGATTTTTCAGTCCCATAAATGAATAGGAATTTTGTTAATTTATAGACTTAATAATAAGATTTGACTTAAAGATTGAAGCTCATTTTTATCACTTATAACATTTTATAACACAATTTTGCCACTATTAGAAAAAATTTGTGACACTATTTACAATATTTTTTATCTGTAAAGTTAGTCCGAGGCCTGATATCAGGAAAATTTACATTTGCTCATACTAAATTAGTCTTGTGCAGATAATCTAATATCTAATCATTTTCCAGTAATCTTTTTAAAAGATTTTCGATAATATGAAACTTTTAAATGTTACGAAAGTCGTTGGTATGTGTACTTCCATCGACTTTCATAATTACCTGGCTCTGATGAATTTCGAATGACGGGAAAGGAAATAAGTTTGGAAACTCGCTTGTGGAGAAAGTTTCATCTATTTTTATTTTCATCAAACACGAAGAGCACTAATGAAATATAATTTTTCTTCAGCTATCCTATTTTAAAACTGGTATTGGAAACAAATATAAAATTACCAAATTGGTATTCAGAACCGGTTAAATATAGACCTTTTTCTCGAGTAGATTTTCATGTTTTTTTCTTCTACTCGTCAGTGTTTTTAAGCTTTAAAAATACTTTCTACTCCGCCTTCCAATATACTTATTATAATATTATACCTGACATAACGATTATACGCTTCTGGACTCTGAGGAACCGGTTTCAGTGTGAAGCTTTCTTTTTTTCTTCAGGGTTCTCAGCCCAAATAAAGTTTCGGGAATTCAATTAAATTAGACTTAAAAGTGCATCAGTGATAATGCGGCAACCAAGTTACACTCATTTTGATTGGCGTGCTGCATTATCATTGTTTGTTCCCGCTAGGCGGTGTATACGATCGGATTACAAACGAAGGTGTGTCACGTTCTTACTGGAATTAAAAAAAAACTCGAAATTTTATCCAGGAAGAAATTTATACTTTTATTATGCTAAAAAACATTTTACTCTATAAAAAAAAGTAAAATGAAATACTTTTTTATCATACAGGTTGTCTTATTTCCCTGGAAACCTGGAACTGTCAGGCAATTTTTATACAGCTGGAAAAGCCTGGAAATGGCAGGGAATTTTTTCGAGAGCCTGCTTAACTTTTTTAAATTGTAATTGTTACTGGATTTCAAAATGTAGTGCATATTTTTTTTTAGTTGAAAATTCAAGTATTTTGATGAAAATTTATCTCTTTCTGCAGAAATGTCATTTCTTTTGGTTAAAAAATTAAAATTATTTTGTTTCGATAGAAAATTAACTATTTTGTTGAAAATTGAACTGTTTGTAGAAAATTCATATTTTCACCTCGAAAATTCGACAATTTGGTTGAAAATGTATGCATTTTGTTAAAAATTCAAATTTGCTGCTCAAATCCAACTATTTTTCGTTTTAAATAAAAATCCTTTTTTTTAATATCAGCAATATTTTCAACTGAAAATTGAACTATTTTGTTGAAAATTCACATTTTCGGTTTGAAAATTCAACTGTTTTATAGAGAATTTAAGTTTTTGGCTTAAAAAATAAACGATTTTGTATAAAACTTAACGATGTGGTACAAAATTTAACTATTGTATTGAAAATTCGTATTTTTTATAGAAAATTAATCTTTTTGTTTGAAAATTCGATCATTTGGTTAAAAATTTATTCAATTGTAGAAAATTCGTCTTCTCTGGTACAAAATTAATCTTTTTATTGAAAAATTTAACTATTTTGTTAAAAATACGTATTTTTTATAGAAAATTAATATTCTTCGTTAAAAATTCGACCATTTGGTTAAAAATTTATGTATTTTGTTGAAAATTCGTCTTTTCTAGTAGAAAATTATTCTTCTTGGTTGAAAATTGAACTACTTGGTTGTAATGTATGTATTTTGTTGAGAAATATTTTTTTTGTAGTAAATTAATCCTTTTAATTTAAAATCCTTTTTTTGGTAGAAAATTCAACTATTTTGATGAAAATTGATCTCTTTCTCTAGAAATTTCCTGATTTTTGGTTAAACATGCAACTGTATTGTAAAAAATTAATTTGCTTCAGTAGAAAATTAACTATTAAGTTAAAAATTCACATTTTCAGGTTGAAAATTGAACTGTTTTGTAGAAAATTCGTATTTACAGCTCGAAGATTCAATAATTTGTTTGCAAATTTATGTATCTTGTTCAAAATTCTTCTTTGCTGCTTAAATCGCACTATTTTTTATTTAAAATTAAAACCTCGGGTTGAAAAGTCAACTGTTTTATAGAAAATTCAACTTTATGGCTTAGAAAATAACGATTTGGTATAAAATTAAAGGATTTGGCACAAAATTTAACTATTGTGTTGCAAATTCGTATTTTTCATAGAAAATTAATTTTCTTGGTTGAAAGTTCGACCATTTGATCGAATAGTTATATTCAGAATTTAAAAAATTAATTTTAACGATGAAAAAATAAATTTGGAACAAAACAGTTCAATTTTCAAAAAAATATAAGATACAAGGGTCATGAGTGGTTCTGAATGCAATACTGGTAATTGCCTTCTAGTCTCCAAAATAAACTTAGGCCAGGGCTGGAGAAGACAGTGAAACCAAAAAACGAAACAAACGCGAATCAAAATTGAGAATGTACAGAAACCGGAAATGCGAATGGATTTTCAAAATTGGATAAACGAACGTATAGATGAGGCAACTTGGAAGGCGCTAATAAACAATAAAGATATAGAGGGCGCATCGACTATGATCCGGGATTTCATTGTTAAGAGTGCGACTGAAGTGTGTGGTACTGCGGCTGTAGGAAGAATGGCTGGTGTTGCGTGGTGAAATGATGAAATCCAAGCAGGCGCCCAAGAAAAGAGAAAAGCGTATGACAGAAAGTTGAACATCACAGGCATTAGTGATGCGGAGAGAAATAGACTTGAAAATTATTACAGACACAAAAAGAGGAAAGTAAAACTATTTTTCAAAAAAAGTAAAGATAAAATCAGAACAAAAGAAGAGAAGAAAATACAAAACGACTTTGAGGGAAGCAAGGAACTTTTATAAATGGGCGTTGATCAATATGAAGGGAGGTAAAAGTACAGTGTTAGTCAGCATGAGAAATAGCAAGGGTGAAATGCTATATGATACAGACGGGATACTAGACGTCTTGAGAGATTATTATAAGGAATTATTGGGAGATGAAGCTATAGGGCACCATAACTGCGATATAGAACGCGATTTGTTAGAAAACTCAATTAAGAGAGTCTGTGTCTCTGAGGTTAGGGATATATTTAAGAACTTAAAAAGTGGTGAGGCTGCTAGTGTAGACAGTATTAACGCTGAAATACTTGAATACGGTGGTGACTACATACCTCACAGGTTCTGCGAATTGATAAATTTATGTATCGAGGTGGGAGAAGTTCCAGATGACTGGAAAAAATCTATGATCACACCAATATACAAAAGAGAGGGAGATAATAGCAACTGCAATAGTTACAGAGGTATCAGCTTATTAAGTACCGTAAGTAAAATATATTCAAAAATACTTATTCGTAGGACAGTGAAAATAACAGAAGGAAAGAGATGGGAAGTCCAAAGTGGATTTATGCCAGGAAGATCATGTACGGATCAAATCACAGAAAGAAGTTTGAGAGTAAGGAAAAAAGTTTTCTATGCATTTGTTGACCTAGAAAAAGCGTTTGACAAGGTGGATAGAAGTAAAGTTTGGGAAGTCCTGAAAGAGTACGGAGTCAATGGATGGCTCTTACAAGCAATACGAAAAATATATGCTGGTAGCAAAGCGAGTGTAAGGGTTAATGGGAAACTGAGTGGCTGGTTCGATATTATGCAAGGTGTTATACTAGGATGCATTATGTCCTCGCATGGCTATTTATAATATTCATGGATGAGTGTCTAAGAATGGCCGTCTTTCATAAAGAAGGTGTGGATTTCGGCACAGTGAGGGTACCTGGGTTAGCTTTCGCAGACGACAAGGTTGTTATAGCAGAATCAATCGAAGACTTGCAAAGAATGTTCAGTAAACTAAATACAAATATGAAGAACATGGGCCTCAAAATTAACGTGAATAAAACAAAAATCATAGTCTTTGAAGGAAAAGTTGAGAAAACAATGTGCAACATTGTTCTAAATGATGAGAGAATAGAACAAGTTGATAAGTACGTATATCTTGGTAGCCTGTTCCCTAATGACGGAAAGATAGATGGGGAGTTAGATCGGCGTATAAACGAGAGTAAGAAGGTTATCGGTAGAGCAGGGCCCATTATCAAAAGTAAAAGTATATTAAGAAAAGCTAAAAGGGCAATACATAATTCTTTGCATAATTCTATATTTATACAAACTGTGCTGTACGGTTGCGAGACCTGGGCATATCAAGAAAATTATAAGAATAAAACTAACGCGATTAACATGAAATTCCTGTTCATGATATGCGGCAAAACACTGGTGGACAAAGTGAGTAATGAGATAATCCTCAAAGAATGTGGTGTAGAGGAGACACTAGTTGACATATGTGAAAGAAATTCTTTGAGACGGTTTGGGTATGTTGAGAGAATGAAAGATGAACGTCTAACGAAACAAGTTTATCATGGTAAAGTAAATGGCAGTGTGCCCAGAGGCAGACCGCGCAAAGAATGATTAGAATGTGTAAATGAAACCCTAATTTGAAGAGACATAAGAAGCCATAGAAACACAGGAGCTTGCATGAAAAAATGCATGGACGTGAAGAAAGCTAGAGAGGTATGCTAGGACAGAAAAGTGTGGCGACAAATAATTTATAAAAAGAATATCAGTTGAATGAGTTACGCCTGAAACAATGGACCTTGGATACTAATGGGCCCGAGTGGCGAGCTTCACATGATGACTTTGTGAGGCTCTTCACTTGGGGTGATCTCTAGAGAGATTAAGCAGCAACCTAGGTTGGGGCAGAGTTGCGGAACGAACGTATTATTTAAATAAGTAACACGGGAGTTCTAGATCAATCTAAAAATCCGCCCCACCACATTGCTCTCTATTAAATTTTCTAACAAAAAAATTATTTGTCAACCAAAAAGATCAATTTTCAACCAATAAGGTTAATTTTCTACCAAAAAAAGATAAATTTTTAACAAAAGTAACTAAAATGAGGAATCTTTGACCAAAAAAAATGACTTTTCAACCGACAAGATTAATTTTCTACAACAAAAAAAATGAATTTTGAACAAAATACATGAACTTTCAACTAAAAAAGATAAATTTTCAACCCAAAATGGAATAGTTATATTTAGAGTTTAAGAAAATAATTTTAACCATAAAAAAGAATTTTGCACAACATCCATAGTTACATTTTCAGCCAAAAAGACTAATTTTTCACCAAGAAGATTAATATTGCACCAAAAAAGCTGAATTTTCAACCAAATAATTGAATTTTCGACCGAAAAGATTAATTTTCAACCATAAACTTTAATTTGCTACCAAAAAAGACGAATTTTCGACAAAATAAATTAATTTTAACCAAAGAAATTAATTTTTTGTCGATGTATCTAAATTTTCAACGAAAAAAAGAGAAAATTTCAACCGAAAATGGATTAGTAAAATTTTTCGTTAAAAAATTAATTTTCAAACAACTAAAAACTAATTTCCAACAAAATATTTCAATTCTCAACCAAAAAAAATTTTTTTGAAGTAAAATGATTAATCATCAACCAAAAATATTAATTTTTAATACACGAACTTTCAACCAAAATCTTCGATCAAAAAAGATATATATGGTTTTCAACAAAGCAGTTGCATTTTCAGCCAAAAAATATGAAATTTGTACGACAGCAGATGAATTTTTAAACCAGTAAGATGCATTTTCAGCAAAGAAAGATTTTTCAGTTAATAAAGAAACAAAATTTCAGTCAAAATGTGCAATTTTCATGCCAAAACGTAAAATTTCACACATGTCAAGTTTTTAAAATGAAATTGAACTGTCATAATGAGACTGCGCATGAAATATCAGTATATAGCACGAAAATTATAAATCAGGACATGTCCTGATAAATCAGGACGTCTGGTCACCCCAACCCTGATGAATCATCCAACTTATTATTTACAAACGTAACTATGTCTTAAACTGGTTATATTTTTCAGATTTAGAAATAAAACATTCTCTTCAGGTTCATCAGGTTTGAAAGCACCTGCAATCTGTAATTTGAATGGAAATTTCTGTCTGAGATTGAAAAAAGATTGAGTCTTTATAGACTTTATAGAGAGAGCTAGAATTTGAATTTTTGGGTCGGTGCTCGTCTTCTGATTGGGGTTCGAGGACGACTAATCGGCATACCTCAGAGGCCACGTCAGACTTGGCCATTGGGGAGAATTCAGAGAGTATATTAGTAGGACATGAGGAAAATACCAGGCAGGGCGGCTAATAGTAATAGCATCGAGTCGAGTATTCAGACGGCATTGACCGCACGAGGCGAGGTTTTGCCGTTGTCCGGCCGCCGCGCCGCGCCGGTGCGGTCATTGAATTCGCACTCTTCCCAACTCTTCCCATCTCTTCCGCTCACGAACGAAACGGACCTTTAGGCCGACTTTTGGGTGGTACGAAATTAGGTACATCCGAGTAATTGGTCGTCAGGTAACATAAGATATGGTCAGCCAAAGATTTGCGAGCACCCGAAAAAATCGAGATACGGCTACCCTAAAAGTTACCCTAATTGGCCTAAAAGCTAAAACAGCACTATTTATTAAATCACTCGACTTTTTTCTTCTCTGAAAATTAAAAAACTTTTTATTCATTAATACAATCCTGGGTCAAATTTATGAGAATTCAAAACATATTTTAATATACAATAAATATCACTAATTGAAGATCGAAACAAATTCTGCTTTCCTATGAATAATTTTATGCGCTGAAATCAGAGCATGAACAAAATTCACAAATCAAAATTAGATTTCCAAACTACCTCCTTTTCGGCTCGTTAGAGACAAATAGGGTAAGGAGGGCAGCTGCGACCGGTGGGACAAAGGCGACTTTGCTTATAACATCGCTATTATTTAACCATGTTAATTCTACTTTGCATTGAATAAATCTATTTTAATCAAGAGATAGTGTTACTTACTAAAAGCTTGAAAATTGACGTTGTAAAAGAAAAATTATGCAGAAAACTGTTTTGACAACGAAAGAATGGAAGATTCGCTGGAAGAAATATAAAGTATTCAACATTAAGGCCATGTGACGAGTGGGTCACGTGACCGGCTTCCTACTAAACGCGGCTCTGGTCCTAAATTTTTATACTTATGAAAAAAGTTTTTTTTTGTGAATAATTTTTATTTGCTTTTTTCATAATTATAAAAATTTAGGACAAGAGCTGCGTTTCTTAGTGCTTCTTATTTATTATCCCAAATTTTCAACTCGAAGTGGCTATTCGTGTGAAAATGAGTTTAGAAATAAAAAAAGTGTCGGTAAGGTAGGAAGCCGGTCATGTGACCCACTCGTCTTGCATCATATGCAATTGGTATTATTGTTTGACCCTCGGCGTGCAGGCATCTTGGATTTCCCCCACTTATCATGAAATACTTAATCAAATAGCGACGTAACTAGCAAGATGGCCGCACGCTGAGGGCGATACAATAATTAAATAATATCAATTGCATGGTAGAAAATCTTATTTTTAAAATAACTTTTGGAAATAAATGAATTTTTACCATAAATGTGTTCAAGCATTATTTTTGAATTTTTAAAAGCTAATCAATTAAATAATAAAATCGTTACAAAAAGATATACGATTTTTTAACGATTTTTTTTTTAAATGTCCATGCATATCGCCTCAAAATTGGTTTGAATCCACATAAAAATAAATGCTCAAAAAAAAAATTATATTCACAGATTTTGGAAGCCCTATGAAGTTTAACACGTATTTCCCATTAGAAAAAGACGCTTTTGTAAATTTTATCCAGAATCGTTAATGGTAGGTGAATCCAGTTGAAACTGAAAATTTCTCATCACAATGAACTATAGAATACAAATGAAAAAGTACTTTTCGAATATCACCCTCATATAACTATTTTATAGAGTCCCAAAAAAAACCACATTGGGTTTTGCCAGTTTTTAACCCTAATTATGACTTTCTTGGGGTTTTTTGAAAAACAAATTGTTAATCATTCAAATTTAACAAATATAAACAATCAAACAATGAATTGTTATTTTTAATAATATTCTCTTCGAATAATGCTAGAAAGTTGCAGTTTTTTCTGAAATTTTCCAAGTTTGGTCCACTTTTCACTTAGAATAAGGTACTAGTTACGGCAATTCAAATAACGTAATTGGTTAAACAATTGATTATTAAAAGAAATAATATTATCTTTAAATAATGCTAGAAAGTTGTGGGTTTTTCTGAAATATTCAACTTTTTGTCCGCTTTTCACTAAGAGTAAATGACCCCTTGGCTTTTTATTCATGAGCAAATAATATATAAACTTTAGAGAGAACAATTTTCGAAACAATCTCTTTCTTTTTTGTGCATATATTTTTCTGAAATAAAAAAGGTATTTGAAATATACTTCAAACTTTCTATATGGATCATATTAAATGTAAATTTTCCTTGGAGTAGTTACTGCGCGAACCTTTTTATTTAAATTGATATTAATATTATTTGTTTCTAACGAAAAAGTCAAAGAAAAGCTAAAAATTTAAGAAAAACCGGCAACTTTTTCGCATATATATTACTCTAAGAGAAGATAGTTATAAACAAGAATAAATTGTTTCAACAATTAGGTTTGTTAACTTGAAATAATTATTATGTTACTAAGTAAAAAGTGGAGAAAATGGTAAAAATTTCAGAGAAAAACTGCAACTATCTAGCATTGCAATAGACAAAGATAATTATAAAAAAAAATATTTTGTTTAAACAATTATTTTTGTTAAATTACAATAATTATCACGTCTCTCTGAGCGATAAGTTAACAAAAAATGAAAAATTTCAGAAAAATCCGCAACTATCTGGGTTTACTATAGGAGAAGATAATTATAATAACAAATATAATGATAATAATTTATTTAAACAACTTTATCCCAAAACAGTTTATCTCGCGCTCGTGTTTTGGAGAGAAAATTGGATTAATTGAAAAAAAAATGAAAATGCGCATTTTTTGCAATAACGAGACGAGATATGGAAAAAATGTTTTTTCGAAATTTTTGGTAAAATTTTAATAAAGTCGACTATAAATGTGAATCTAGAACTTGAAAAAATGTTGTTTATAAAATATTAAAAAATTTTATTGTTTTAAGAAAACTAAAATCATAGCCGACTTTATCCATATTTTAGAAAAAATTTCGAAAAAAACGCAAGAGAGAAAAGAGCTTACAATTTTTTTAAATAATTTTTGAAATGGAACTTTGCTCTTTTGACTTTTTTCGTATCTCGTCTCGTTATTGCAAAAGAATGTTAATTTTAATTTTTCATAAAAATAAATTCAATTTTTCTTCTCCAAGATGCGGCTACAAGATAAATTATTTTGAAATAAATGCACGATATTTATATCAAATTAAAAGAAATCAATAAATAAATAGAAGGATGGCCTTTATGAGAAAATTTAGTAAAAAGATTTTCAGAAAATCCGCCACCATAATGTCATTTTTTATTTTATTTTTTATTTTTCTGGCAGATAATGAAAGTGAACGAAAAGATCTAGCAGAATCTAGAAAAAAAGTCAAATACCAATATTAATTCAGATACTGCAAAAATGTTTTAAAAAATGTCAACCAATTTGTTATAAAGTGCTTCACCAACTTTAAAAGTTGTAATATTCATATTAGTCAAACAAATAATAATTTTTTCCGAGTTATTCAAAAAATTAAGTTTTGTTTCATGCAATTGGTATCATTGCGTGACCCTCAGCAAAGATCTTGGATTTCCCCCAGTCAACCTATAGTACCTAACTTTTCATAAATTGGCGGTAAATTCAAATTTAGATACTTAACAATACAAAATGTTAATATTTTGATAGTAAAATTTTTTCTGTGTTTTTTATTTATTCATAAACATATTGATGCAACTAAATTCCTCATATTTAACCATGTGAATAACGCAAATGATAGAAATATTGTTAAAAATCATACATTCTTATTCTTCGTTATTCGAACTTCAAATCGGCGGATAAGGTAGGTTAGTCACAGTAGCGACATCTAGCCGTCAGAGTGAGGTAGAGTAGGTTTCTTCGAGTTGGTATCTGCTGCCCTCTATAACGTTTCTTTTTGTAAAAATAGTAAATTTATTTATTGATTTATAGTTGATTAAAATTTTGAGGAAATCTTCAAATATTAGTAGTTTGAGAGAATATTTAATGAAAAATTGGTAGATTTTTTACAAAAGATAATTTAGATGATATAGTGACCGCTGACCGGTTGAGCTGAAGAGTAAAGTTGATTGCCACTTGCCAGGGGTATGGTGTGTTTTTGAAAAACAATGTAATATATTTCTTTTCTTTAGACATATGTTAAAATGTTAAAAAAATATTAAAATGTTAATGTTTTTATGCATAATCAATTTATAATTTGAGGAATCTAAACTTTAATGTTTCGGTAATTTAAATAATCATTTAAGGTCATGTGACGAGTGGGTCACTTGACCTGCTTCCTACCTTACCGACACTTTTTTTATTTGTAAACTTATTTTTACACGAATAGCCACATCGAGTTGAAGATATGGGATAATAAATAAGAAGCACTAAGGAACGTGGCTCTGGTCCTAAATTTTTATAATTATGAAAAAAGTTTTTTTTGTAAATAATTTTTTGTGTTTTTTTTTTTATAATTATACAAATTTAGGACAAGAGCCGCGTTTCTTAGTGCTTCTCATTTATTATCCCAAATTTTCAACTTGATGTGGCTATTCGTGTGAAAATAAGTTTACGAATAAAGAAAGTGTAGGTAAGGTAGGAAGCCGGTCACGTGACCCACTCGGCACATGGCCTTAATGTATTTCCAAAATTTGCATATCGTTTTCAGTTTTGTATTCAAAATTGGATTCTCTCAATTGCGAATATCCAATAATTAATTGCAGTGAATTTATATGTTTCTAGCTTCTGGAAATTGTTACTGTTTAAAATTTGATGATTTGGAATTTGAATTATTAGAATTTTAATCCTTATATATTTTCAATTAACATTCACGGTGGGGCTGAACTAATTAAATTGGTACCCCATGAAAGTTTTCATACCAAATTTAAAACATCTCCTGAGCCCCTGTGGACAAAAGGCAATTTTCTTTTTTCAAAAATTATGAGATATAGAATATGCGTACAAGTTTATGAAAAATGTAGCTTAAAAGTTTTTTTTTCAATCTTTAATTTAATTTTATACTTTAAAAATTTTTAAATATAGATATCATCATTTGAAAATTTCTTTTAAGAATCAAGCTTATGAATACACCTAGTAATTTTTTATTTTATTCAAGTATTTATTTGCTAAAACTGAATTTCTGGATTTAAGTTTATTTGAAGTGATGAAATGGAATTAAAAAAATTAGCATATATTTTGACAAGCTTGATTAATGAAAGAAGTTTTCAAATTATAGCGTCTACCTTACTTTGGAATGAAAAAAAGTAATAAATTAATAATAAGAAAAAAACAGGAAAAAGGTTTTTAAATTTGAGTGTTTACCAAAAGCATTTTGTTGACATTTCTATTATTATAAAAGGTGATTTTTTTTCTTGTTTTTCCTCTGTCATGATTACAATATAAGAAAATACATTTTTACTGTAATTTCAAATGCCTTTAATTTGCAATTATAATACAGTACCTTTTGAAATTTCGAATTCGTAACTGAATAATTGAATGTTCAGATATTTAGAAAAAAACTTTCTAATTCAAGTTTCAAAATTGAACAATTATTGTAAATAAGACAGCTTTCAAACTAAAAAAATTTAGAATTAGATTAGGAAAATGGAATAATTATAAATAATGCAAATGCTCTAAATTGAATATTTCGAATTCAGATCTTTTAAAATTTAACGATTGAAATTTTTTGCATGTATAAATTTGAGCAATAAAATAAATTGACGTACGTACACACATTCAACTTCAAAGATATAGATTACAATTTTTTTTAAATATCAACTATTATATTTTGGATTGAAAATTCATCTTTTTAGGTTAATAATTTTTAGTTTAAAAATTTCACCATTTGGTAGAATATTCAACTTTTTGGTCGAAAACTTAATTTTTTTGGTTGAAAATGCATATTTTCGGGTATTCAGATATTTTTTATATATTATATTATACATTAAGTTTTATTATATATTAAGTTTTATTTCATATTATATATTATTTTTTATTGAAAATTCATCTTTCTAAGCTTGAAATTCAACTCCTTTGTTGAAAGTTGAACTACTTTTTTAAACATTAATTTATTTTGGCTGAAGAATCATAATTTTAGTAGAAAATTCATCTCCTTGGTTAAAAATTGAACTACTATATTAAAGCTTCCCTTCTTGGAATTCGTTTTTTTGTCTTGAAAATCTAATAATTAGGTAGAAAATTCAACTATGTGGTGAAAAATTTAACTGTTTTGTAGAAGATACATTTTTTATATAAATTAATTTTTTCATGTGGAAATGTATGCAGTTTGTTGAAAATTCGTCTTTTTTGGTAGAAAAATAATCTTCTTTGTTGAAAATTGAACTTTTTCTTTAAAAATGTATATATTTTGTTGATAATTACTTTTATGGGTTAAAAACTAATTTTTTTCAACCTAAAATATAACTATTTGATTGAAAATGAAATTTTTTGTTGAAACTTCATATTTTCGAGTTTAAAATTCAACTGTTTTGTATAGAAAATTCGACTTTTTGTCTTGAAAATTTTTTCATATTAAAAATTAATGTTTTCAAAATGAAAATTCAACTATTCCATTTTTGGTTAAAAACTTATCTGCTCAGTTCAAAAATTCAAACTTTCGATTAGAAATGTATGTATTTTGTTAAAAATTCATTTTTGTTGGTATAAAGATAATTTTCTTGGTTGATGATATAACTATTTGTTTAAAAATCTATGTATTTAGCTGGTAATTTGTCTTTCTTAGTAAAAAAATAAATCGTCTTGGTTGAAAATTGATCTTTTTCGGCGAAAACGTAATTATTTGATTGAAAATTCAACTGTTTTGTAGAAAGCTTGTATTTCCAGCTTAAAAATTCAACTATTTGGTTAAAAATTATTTTTTTTTCAACTTGAAATTTTAACTATTTCATTTATGGTAGAAAAGTTTTCTTTTTTAGTTGAAAATTCAACGATTTGGTTGAAAATTTATATACTTTGTTTGAAAATTCGTCTGTTTTGATAGAAATTCAATCTTTCTGGCTAAAAATGCAACTGTTTAGTTGAGAATTGAACTGTTTTGTTGATAATACGTCTTTTTTATTGATTTCAACTGTTTCAAATTAAAAATTTGAATCTTTTTTGTTTAAAGTATTAACTATTACATTTTTTGTTGAAAATTCATCTTTTTGGTTTAAAATTAATTTTTTTCAACTGGAAATTTCATTATTCCATTTTCGGTAAAGAATCTATCTTTTTTAGTCGAAAATGCAACTATTTGGTTCGAAATTTATGTATTTTGTTAAAAATTCGCCTTTTTTGGTTGAAAATTGATGTACTTTGTTGCAATTTATTTTTTTTTTAGTAAATCAATTTTTTTTGTTAGAAATTCAATTATCTGGTTCAAAATTAATCTTTCTTGGTTACGGATTCAGGTATTTTGTTGGAAATTGGTATTTTTTGGTTAAATTCAACATAAAAATATTTTTCAGTTTGAAAATTCAACTATTTGGTACAATGTATTTGGTTAAATATTTATATACTTTGTTTGGAAAATCGTCTGTTTTGGTAAGAAATGTAATCTTTCTGATTAAAAATGCAACTGTTTAGTTGAAAAATAACCAGTTTTAGTTGAGGATTCAACTGTTTCATTGAAAATTCGTCTTTTTTATTCATTTCAACTGTTTTAAATAAAAAATTTACGTCTTTTTTGTTTAAAATATCAACAATTACATTTTTTGTTGAAAATTCATCTTTTAGGTTTAAAAGTAATTTTCTCAACTGGAAATTTAATTATTCCTTTTCGGTAAAAAAATGTATATTTTTTAGCTGAAAATTCAACTATTTGGTTCGAAATTTATGTATTTTGTTAAAAATTCGTCTTTTTTGGTTGAAACTTTATGTACTTTGTTTATTTTATTGTCCTTTTTGGTTAAATTCAACAGTTTTTGATTATAAATAGATATATTTTTTGTTAAAAATGCAACTAATTTGTTGAAAATTCATTTTTTGTTGTTGAAAATTAATGTTTTCAATTTAAAACTTAATAATATTATGGAAAATGTAACTATTTGGTAGAAAATTAACATTATTGTTGAAACTTCAACTGTTTTGTAGAAAATGCATCTTTTTTATTGAAAATTCCTTTTTTTGTTGTTAGAAAATGCATTTTTTTGGTTCAAAGTGCAACGGTTTGGTTCAAAATTAATCAGTTTTGGTTAAGGATTCAACTGTTCTGTAGAAAGCTTGTCTTTTTGGCTTGAAAATTCAACATTCTGGATGAATTTGTTTTTCTTTATCCACTGAAAAATCTTTCCGTGGTTGAAAATTCAATTCATGTTGAAAATCAACCTTTTTCAGATTAAAAATGCAACTGTTGGGTTGAAAATCAATCTGTTTTGGTTGAGGATTCAATTATTTTATTGAAGATTTGTATATGTTTGTTCAATTCAACCAATAAATAAATTCACGAAAAAAAATAATAGACCGCGAACATTACGTAAGGTAGATGGGGGGGGGGGGGCTGACAAAGTTCTCTTAATTTCAATTATGTCAGAGCTAAAAATTTTCTCTCCTCTAAAGGGTAAAATTATCTCAAAATTCTGTATGAAATAAGCTCAAGATGAAGCCAATTTGTTTATTTTTTGAGTAGATATTGCAAAAACAGTGTAAATTTAAATGTTCACTCAAATTTTCAATAACTTCCGTAATAATAAAAATTTTTTAATGTTCTTGGGCTCATTTTAAAGCTATTTTTCTAGTTTGTAAATGAATGAACATATAATCATAAAGTTTCTATAAAAGTCCCTTAAAATATATATTTATTGAATGTTTTATTTTTATTTGCCTACAGATAAGATGTTTTCACATTTTTCCAACTTCAAATTCTTGCACTCTGATAGGACATTTTTTTAAAATTTATTTCCATATGCTGCGATATTGTAGAAAATAGCTTTAAGATCAGCAGAAGAACATTACAAATATTGCTTATTACGGAAGTTATTGAAAATTTAAGAAAAAATTTAAATTTACACTATTTTTGCAATATCTACTTAAAAAATAGAGAAATTGGCTTCATCCTGATCTCATTTCGTACAGAATTTTGAGATCATTTTACCCTTTAGAGAAAAATTTTTTAGCTCTGACATAATTGAAATTAAGAGAACTTTGTCAGTTATCAAACAAGAGATGTCCAGAAACTTTTGACCGGCAGTGTACATGACATAAAATCATTATTCCTAATATTTTGTAAATGTTTATTTCATTAATTAGATGAACATCAAAATAATAAAATGTTAGATAGGCATTTAATGTGTGTTTTAATACTGTATGGTTGGTTTCTTCTAATTGCCTAAAACGCGTCAGGCGTTTAGAAGAATGGTTGCGAATTCTTGGTGTAATAATAATGAATTGCAATTTTAATTGTATTTTTTTTTTCTACAGAAGGGCGACGGTGGATGCAAGGCCTTCACAAGTTAACTTTTCTACAGTTGCCATCGTTCCCGTTTCGGATGACGTTCCATTAACTGCATTCACTTACGAGCTTTATCATTCCCTTTGTGCGATTGGACCCTGTTTAAGACTCACTTCCGACGTTGTTCGAAAGGTAGACTTGATTTTTAGTTTAGAAATCGTCCATAAACAACGTTGCCAATTTTAGATAACGTAGCCCAAAGTTCTATCAAAATATAGGAAAGAGGGTGATTTTTCCCCAATGGGGTTAATAATCCAGAAATAAATTCTTTAAAATAAAATCAATGTAAATACCATATTGATTGCAGTATGAAACACTTTAAATTTCTAAGATTTTAAGTCGAAATATATATTGAATTTTCAATAAATAAGATTAATTTTCTAACTAAAAAGACGAATTTCCAACAAAATTTATTTTCTACCAACTAGTTGAAATTTCAACTTTTAAAGGATAAATTTCTAACAAAAAATGGGATAGTGTAATTTTCAGATAAAACAATTAATTTTTAACATAAAAAAAGAATTTTCAACCAAAAATTTAAACCAAAGAGGTGAATTGAAAAAAAAAATTGACAAACTAGTTCAAATTTCAACGAAGTAGTTGAATTTTCAATTGAAAAAAGATGAATTTTTAAGAAAATAGTTAAATTTTCAACCAAACGATGAATTTTCCAGCAAGAAGTTTCATTTTCTACCAAAAAACATAAAAATAGTTCAATTTTTAACTCAAATCGTTAGACGAAAAATATGAATTTTTAATAAAAATCTTAATTTTCAAACAAACCATATTAATTTAGAACCAAGCATTTGCATTTTTCACCAAAAAGGATTAATTTTCAATTAAGAAGATCAATTTTCGACCAAAAAAGACGAATTTTTAATGTAACACATGAATTTTAAACTAGAAAATATCAAATCACAATAAAAAAATATCAATTTTCAACTAAAAATGGAATAGTTACATTGTTGGATAAAAAATTAATTCAGAACCAAAAAAAAAAGAAGAATTTTCAACAAAAAAGATGAATTTGAAACTAAAATTATGAATATTGAAGAAATAAATTTTCAACAGAAGAGGTCAACCCAAAAGGTGATTTTTTGAATCCTAAAGTTTAATTTTTTTAAATGAAATATGTACATTTTCAACAAAATACATGAAAGCTGAACCAAATAATTGAATTTTCAACTAAAAAGGATGAATTCTAATCAAAATAGGTAAATGTTCAACGAAAAATCTGAATTTTCCAACAAGAAGATTAATGTTATACAATAAAACACGATTTTTTAGCCAAATACATTGATTTTCAACGAAATTATTTAATTTTAAAGCCAAAAGGATGAATTATCTACAAAACGTTTAAGTTTTCAACCCAGAAATATGATTTTTTAACAAAAACGTTAATTTTCTACCAAAAAATTTAATTTTCTACCAAAAAATTTAATTTTCATAAAATTATCTTAATTTTTAACCAAATATTTAAATTTAAACCAAAAATAGGAATTTTTAAGAACAAAGTCATATTTCAAACCAACTAGTTTAATTTTCTACCAAATTGTTGGATTCATGTATTTTGTTGAAAATTGATCTTTTTAGCTGTAGATTCAAATATTTTGTTAAAAACTCGTCTATTTTAGTTTAATTTAACTGAAAGAAATTTATTTTTTTTGTTAGAAATTAATTTTTTAAACTGAATATGTAACTATTCCATTTTTGGTTGCAAAATTATATTTTTTAGTTGAAAAATTATCTTTTTTAGTTGAATATTGAACTATTCTGGTAGAAAATTAACTTGTTTGGTTGAAAATCTATATTGTCGGATGGAAAATTCAACTTTTATTGTGTGGAAAATTCACGTATTTTGTTGAAAATTCGTCTTTTTGGGTAATAAATTAATCTTCTTTTATAAAAATTCATCTTTTTGGCTGTGGATTCAACTATTTTGTTACAAATTTGTCTTTTTTTGGTTCAATTAAACTGGTAGAATATTATTTTTTTATTTTTTGAAAATTAATTTTTAAACTCAAAAATGAACTTCTTGGTGGATCAATCACTTGTGTGTTGAAAATTCGTATTGTCGGATGGAAAATTCAACTGTTTTGTAGAAAATTAATATATTTTGTTGATAATTCGTCTTTTTGAGAAGAAAGTTAATTTTCTTCTTTGAAAAATCATCTTCTTGGTTGAGGATTTAACTATTTTGTAAAAATTTTATGTTTTTCACTTAAATTCAACCAGTTGAAAATTCGTTTTTTTGTTGTTGTAAATTAATTTTTTTAACTGAAAGTGTAACTATTCCATTTTTAGTTAAAAACTTTTTTGAATTGAAAATTCAATTATTTGGTTAAAAATTGATCTCTCTTGATTAAAAATTACATTATTGCTGAAAATTCATTTTTGTAGTTTTAAAATTAAACTATTTTTATGATTCATCTTTTTTAGTCGAAAATTTAAATGTTTTGTTGAAAATTCGGATTGAGAATTTATACATTCATACATCAAATAAGAAATATTAAATCTTTCGTTGAGAATTCATCTGTTTTTTTTAGAACTGAACTATACTTTGTTAAAAATGGAACTATTTTGTTAAAAATTTAATTATTTTTTTGAAAATTCAACTATTTTGGTAGAAAATTAAACAATTCATTAAAAAAATTAACTACTGATTGGAAATTAACTTTTTTTTTGAAAATCTATAGTGTCAGGTGGAAAATTCAACTATTTTTGTTGATATTTGTTAAAAATTCATCTTTTTGGCTATGAATTCAACTATTTCGTTAAAAACTCGTCTTTTTTGGTTCAATTTAACTAGAAGAAATTTCACTTTTTTGTTGGAAATTAATGTTTTAAACTGAATATGTAACTAATCCTTTTTTAGTTGAAAACTTATCTTTTTTAGTTGAAAATTCAACTATTTTGGTAGAAATTTAAACTATTTATTAAAAAAATTAACTAGTGGTAGAAAATTAACTTTTTTGTTGAAAATCTATAGTGTCGGATGGAAAATTCAACTCTTTTTGTGGGAAATTCATCTATTTTGTTGTAAATTCATGTATTTTGTTAAAAATTCGTCTTTTTGAGTATAAAATTAATCTTCGTTTTTGAAAATTCATCTTTTTGGCTGTGGATTCAACTATTTTGTTACAAATTCTTTTTTTTTTGGCTCAATTAAACTGGCAGAAAATTAATTTTTGTTGTTGTTGAAAATCAATTTTTTTAACTCAAAATGTAACTATTTCATTTTTTGGTTGAAAAATTCAACTATTTTGGTAGCAAATTCAACTATTTGTTTGAAAAATGAACTACTTGGAACATTCACTTCTTTGTTGAAAATTCATATTGTCGGGTGGAAAATTCAACTGTTTAGTGGAAAAGTCAAGTATTTTGTTGATAATTCGTCTTTTTGAGAAAAAAGTTAATTTTCTTTCTTGAAAAATCATCTTCTTAGTTGAGGATTTAACTATTTTGTAAAATATTTGTGTTTTTTAGTTAAATTCAACCAGTTGAAAATTCGTCTTTTTTGTTGAAAATTAATTTTCTAAACTGAAATTGTAACTATTCCTTTTTTAGTTAAAAACTTATATTTTTGAATCGAAAATTTAATTATTTTGTTAAAAATTGATCTCTCTTGTTTAAAAATTACATTATTGGTGAAAATTCATTTTTTTAGGTTTAAAATTAAACTATTTTTATGATTCATCCTTTTTTGGTGACGTAGTTTATGGATGAGCCCTCATGGAAATAAAAATTATATAAAATATAATATTCTTATTTAATTTAATGAAAAATTTACTCTTGCAGAAGGATCTAAAACGGAAAATAAGTTTCTTATCATTTAAATTTAATATATTTTAAATTGTTATTATCAATTTTATTCATTTTAAAATGTTTATTTGAAACAAAATTTTGAATTAAAATATAAAGTTCTTTTATTCCCCTAATTAATCTCGACAGTTAATTATCTTGATTGCTTTTGTGATTTTTGTAGACGTTGGGAAGTAGTATAATGGAGCCGATGAACGAGTATCGATTGACATCGTGGCTCGCACAGCAAGAAGATCAGCACCGGATTTCTCTTTATCAGTGCGACTCGACCTACACCCTGTGGACTCAAAGATGCGTGAGACAGGCGGATTGTATTTTGATAATTGGACTGGGTGATAGGCCTCCGAGTTTGGGAAGAACCGAGCGGGAAGTTGAGAGATTGGCGATGAGAACTCAGAAAGAATTGGTGCTTTTGCACAAAGAACAGAGCGGACAGAGGCCAACTAATACAGTCGAGTGGCTAAACATGAGATCTTGGGTCTCTAGTCATCACCACATCCAATGTCCCAAGAGAATGTTTACCAGAAAGTCCCAGTATCGAATTGTGAGTATCAAGAGTTTAAACAACGCCTTAAAAAATTATTGTGCTACTGAATTTTCATTTTTTTAACTAGAAAACTCACGCAATTATTTAGTTAAAATATAAAATTAATATTTATACAACATTTTTGTTATTCATAGTATCTTTTACCTAAAATAATAGAAAAGTAAGGACTAAAGAAAAACAGTTTTCCACCAAAAATGGAATAGTTAAATTATCAATGAAAAATTGATTTTCCACAAAAAAAAATTCCACCACAGTGATGAATTTTCAACCAGAATGATGAATTTTCAACTGGAATAGATGAATTTTTAACAAAAGAGTTTAATTTTAACCAAGTAGTTATATTTTCAACCCAAAAGATGATTTTCAACTAAAATGATAAATATTTAACTGGAATACTTGCATTTTCAACCAAAAAGATGAATTTTCAAACCAGAAGATTAGTTTTCTACAAAAATATGATTTTTCAACAAAATACTAAACTAAAAAAGATCAATTTCCAACCAAATAGTTGAATTTTCAACTTAAAAAGATCAATTTTGAACCAGAAATGGAATAGTTAAATTTTCAGTTTAAAAAATGTATTTTTCACTAAAAAAAAAACAAAGTTTCTACCAAAGTGATGAATTTTTAAATAAAATTCTGAATCTTCAACTGGAATAAATGAATTTTAAACCAAGAAGATGAATTTTCAACAAAAAATTTAAATTTGAACAAAATAGTTTTATTTTCTGCCAAAAAGATAAGTTTTCAAATAAAGTAATATATATTTAACTGCAATACTTGTATTATCTACCAAAAAGTAGAATTTTTAACAAGAGTTTAATTTTCAACCAAGTAGTTTTATTTTCAAACAAAAAGGTGATTTTCAACTAAAATGATGAATATTTAACTGGAATACTTGCATTTTCAACCAAAAAGATGAATTTTCAAACAAGACGATTAATTTTCTACAAAAAAGATGATTTCTCAACAAAATACTAAACTAAAAAAGATCAATTTTCAACGAAATAGTTGAATTTTCACCAAAAGTGGAATAGTTAATTTTTAGTTAAAAAAATTAATTTTTCACAAAAAAAAAACAAATTCAACCAAAGTGATGAATTTTCAAGTAAAAATTCTGAATCTTCAACTGGAATAAATGAATTTTAAAATATACTTGTATTATCCACCAAAAAGATGAATTTTCCAACAAAAAGATGAATGTTTAACAAAAGAGTTTAACTTTTATCCAAGTAGTTTTATTTTCAACTAAAAAGGTGAATTTTCAACTAAAACGGGGAATATTTGACTGGAAAGCTTGTATTTTCAACGAAAAAGATGAATTTTAAAACAAGAAGATTAATTTGATAGAAAAAACATGATTTTTGAACAATACACATGAAGTTTGAAGAAAATAGTTCAATTTTTGAATTAAAAAAGACACATTTTCAACCATATAGTTGAATTTGGAACTAAAAAAGAACAATTTTTAACAAAAAATGGAATAGTTAAATTTTCAGTTAAAAAAATTAATTTTGCACCAAAAAAATTCAACGAAAGTGATGAATTTTTAAAATTAATAATAATACGAAAGTTTCGTAATTCACAGTATCTTTGATCTAAAATAATAGAAAAGTAGGTACAATATTTTATATAAGTGATGAAAATTGATTTCTTAAATTCAGAATAAATATATATATATATAATATTTTTGAAAAATATATAGTTAATATATCTTGAAACTGTTAAAAAATTGAAAGTCTTATTCAAACTATGATGATTTTTGTTTGAAAATACCAATGTTTTATGTAAAAAGCGAACATAACTTAAAATTGTTGAAAGTTGTGAATCTTCTTTCAAATCAGATTTTTTTTTTATATTAAAAATACACATTTTCGACCAAAACGCACTATCATAATCTGATTCAAATGATTATTTTTTCTAATTACCAATTTTGTGTATAAACTTTCAACGGAACCTAACACTGTTAAAAAATTATGAATCTTCTTTGAAATCTAAGGATTTTCTAATAAAAATTTCATTTTTCAACCAAAAACACTAACAATATCTAAAATTGTCCAAGTTTGTGTACAAAACCAATTTCGGCTTGAAATTCTAACATAACCTAAAATTGTTACAACTTGTGATTCTTTAACATCTGTTTTTTTTCTAGTAAAAATACCGATTTCTGACGAAAAACACTAATATAATGAAAAATTGTTGAAAGATTCTAAATTTTGTTCCAATTATAATGATTTTTGTTTTAAAATACCAAGTTTTTGTGTAACGCTAAAATAATTTAAAATTGAAATTTGAGAAT
>JAABKJ010002827.1:0-27091 GCA_011634705.1 Andricus grossulariae
GAATAGCAGGTTCCGGTACAACGGCACCAATCAGAATTTGAGTACCCCGCGACTCAACTCTCCCTTGAGGATCTCTACCCTGACCACGTCATCCCTCACGTTCCTTTAGTATACCGGTAAGCGCCAAAAATGTCTTCTTAGCGTCTGTATATTCGACGAGTGAACACGAGGTGCTGCGTTGCCAGGCAGAATAAATAAAGTAGGATCCTGTTTTCTGAATGATTTAGCCAAGTGAATTTGTTTTTTCATCTCGTTATTGTATATCACTTAGAATCTCCTTGGCTAAGTCATCTCTAATTGATTTTATGGACTTGTCTTATTTTTAACTAGTTCTTAATATATAATAACATGTGCCTGTAAACTTTAAATAATCTGAAGTGCCGAATTGCCAATTTTAGTATGTTATGATGTTTTTATATTTTCGAACTTTTCCCATGTTTGTGACCCCCCCCCTTTTTAGTGCCGAATTGCCAATTTTAGCATGTTATTATGTTTTTATTTTTTCGAATTTTCCCTATGTTTGCGATCCTCCCCCCTTTTTGGTACCGAATTGCCAATTTTAGTTTATTATGACGTTTTTATATTTTTGAAATTTCTCTATGTTTGCGATCCTTCCCCCCTTTTTAGTGCCGAATTGCGAATTTTAGTATTTTATGATGTTTTTATATTTTCGAATTTTCCCTATGTTTGCGATCCCCCCCCCCCCTTTCAGTACCGACTTGCCAATTTTAGTATGTTATTATGTTTTTACATTTTTGAATTTCCCCTATGTTTGCGATCCCCTCCCCCTTTTTATTGCCGAATTGCCAATTTCAGTATGTTATGATATTTTTATATTTTTGCATTTTCGATTTTGCCTACGTTTGCGATCCTTCTGCCCTTTTAGTGCCGAATTGCCAATTTTAATATGTTATGATATTTTTGCATTCTCAATTTTGCCTATGTTTGCGATCCTCCCCCACTTTTAGTGCCGAATTTCCAATTTTAATATGGTTTATTATATTTTTGTTTTCTCGACTTTAGCTATGTTTGCAATCCTTTTGCCCTGTTTTAGTGTCGAATTGCCAAATATTAATATGGGCCGTGATATTTCGCTCATTCGATTTTAACTTTGCTGCGATCCCTTCTTGCCCCATTTTTAGTGCAAATCTTTAATAATGCCTCTAATTCTGTTGTTAATCTTGAATTGCCCCCCCTCACCCCCTAAAAAATTCTCGACCCAGTGAGACTCTTCTAGCGGACCGTTTGCGATACCCTGTGATGACCCTACTTTTGGAACCACTTATTTCATAACCCTTTTATTTCAATATCCCCACTATAGCTTTTGCGATTCTGTGAAATTACCACTTTTGACCCCTTCTGCAGCTGCACGAGCTAACCCCAATTCATGAGACCCATTTTGTAAGCTTTTATTTCAACCCCTTTAGTTATATCTTCCGACTGCTGAGTTAGAACCCCTTTGCGTTTGTCAACTGTAAATTCTCCTAATATGATTTTCCTTAAAAGTATAATTATTTTAGCATTTTTTAATCTATTCTATGTTTGGCCCTTTAAATTTGTCTAATTGCGATCCCTCTTTCAATTTTGCGTTTATTTTACAAATTTAACCCCTGCTTGCGATTTAATGTTGTTGAAACCCCTCTTACCTATGTTCGAATTTATTATATATTTTACGTGATTTTATTATTTTCTCTTGAACCCTCTGGGTGTAACTTTTTGTTAAGTTTCTATTAGTTATCGTATAAACTGTTGTTAACTACTTTGATTAAAATATGAGCTTTCGTAATTACGTAACCCCCCCCACCCCTCGACCAAATCAAGTTTAGACTGAGCTAGTATTTTTTGTCGACCCTGATGTTGCTTTTTCTATTCTGATTCATCTTTCACCTGTTTTGATGCTTGTGTCTTTGATGTTTGTGTGCCCTTTTGACTGAGGTTTGTGAGGATTTTTTTTATCGTTTAGCCCGAAACGTTTAGCGTTCAGTGAGTTTCCCTTCACCGTTTGGAATATAGATTCCGCGTATCTTTATCGTTTCTCACACACTTTTGTTAAATTTGTTTGCCTTTTTCCCAAGCAAGAACTGGCGACCAAAAACCTATTTATTTTTATCTTTCAAATCTTTTATTGAAAAAAGTTCATTTATTCCGATTAGGGTCCGTGTGCGCTCTTTGGAGAGACCTCCTGATTAAATATTTGAGTGGGAAAAAGGTAGCGTTACAGTTGGCGCCCAACGTGGGGCCCACAGATTAAAAACGGTCTCTTATTTATTACGAAGCTCATCCCTCAATTTCAAATTTCGAACCTTGTAGAATATGTTTTTCCGTTCATACGTAATATTTATGAATTAAGTCACGAGTCTATAATTAGCGGTCTTATCTCACCTATTTTTAAATATAAATATATATCATACCAATTGATTTTATGTTAGGCACTCCGGATTATTATCTATGTAAATATCTGTGTTTATATTTGATTACGATTTCTCTCCGAAAGAATAATTACCTAAGTGTATTCTTCTTCCTTATCGCTATTATTTTAACTAAGTATATGGACATCTGTGTTTACATTTTATACTGATAGTGCCTTGAGAGAATAATTTGTATTGTGCATTCTTGCTTCTTATCTTTCCTTCTATTGACACCTGTGTTTGCGCTTAAAATCGATTTTGCCTTGAAAGAGAATTATAATAGTTGCGTATTCCCACATCTTATCTTTCTCGTTCTGTGATTACACTTCTCCCTCCGAACACAATTAAGTGCCCCCTTATCTCCCTGACGAACGGATGACCTTCCGGGACTCCTGCTAAATATGGACGGGGACAACCAATTAACTTCTTGGATTTATAATCTGAATAAAGAACTTATCTGCGAATTACAGAAAAGAAGTCTTTCCATGGAAGGTGATTCTGCAACTTTTCGGGAGCGGCTAGTTAAAGCTGTAGAATATAATAGGGATAATGTGGACCCTTTTAAACTATCCCACGCCTTCCCTCGCGATGAAACAAATCAAATGGAAGGAACCCCTTCTAATCATTCGGGTTCCGTTGAGTCTTTTCGCGACGAAACCCCCGATGACTCTCCCCACCAACAAAGTATAGAGAAGGCTAGTGTGACCTCACAAACAGGCCTTCCCTTTCCTTACCCCGAAATGATGGGCGATCCTATTAGCGAAAATAAAAAAAAATAAAAACGCGTTTCGATTAATAAAGAAAATAGTCGAGCAGAAGATGAATGTTATGGTGACCAGAAAGACGAGACACGACCGGTTACTCACTACTATCAAACCGCCACGCCTCATAGAAACCCGGTAAATAGAAGTGTTAGGTCTCAACGCAACCGCTATGGTGATTCCGATCCTTTTAGAGAACCAACGCCCATAGTACACGCCCATAGTACACACCCAGCCTGGGATGACACGCACCCCGCGCGCCGCTCGCAGGTTACCTTTGAGGATCCATACCCCTTCCCCCACTCGAAGCGTGGCGAACCTCTCCGTCACTGGGATCCAGCATATGAAGACCCTTATCTCTCTCGCCGTTTGCAAACCCCTCAAGAAGATTTTTCTCTCCCTCGCTCCCTTTCTTACCGAGATCACAGCGATCACCCCCCTTCCAACCCCTCGCGCGCCATAGAGATAATGCGCAAATGGAATATTAAATATTCCGGCGTTCGTACCGAAGATCCGGACGCATTTCTAATGCGAATCCAGGACGGTCGAGGACTAAGACCTTTTTGCGATGCTGACCTGATGAGGGTGATTCCCTTTTTCTTATCGGGAATCGCTCTCAACTGCTTCCAGGGATCGCGACGGCTATGGCAGACCTTCAACGAATTCGCTAGAGCTTTCGGAATTAGGTTCGGCGACTCAGACTTCCAGTTTGAGTTAAGACAAGAAATTCACCAAAGGACGCAGGCTGAAAAGGAGTCTGTCTACGATTACCTGACCTGCATGCGGACATATTCGATAGATTGATCCCCGAAATGCCAGAATAGGAAGAAATTAGTCATGTGCATAGGAACTTCCTTCCCAGATTACATTTGACTATACACAGGAACCAGATACCGACAGACAACCCGATAGAAGATTCAAGAGAGATAGAGTAGATGGGCGATACGAGAGAATTGCGTTTTTAGACGAGGATCCCCCCGAAACGTTTCCTCAAGAGGAACCGGTTGATCTCGCGTATCTGTCGATAGAAAAAAATAGTAGAGGACAGATTAGAAACCAACCCCACCTCTCTAAAACCCTCCCTACCGCATGACAGTCCGATCCAAAACCAACCCCTTTGAGAACCGATACCTCCGAAACTCCCACAACCCCTTCCAGCACTTTCGCCCCCCGCTATAAAAATGGCACACCCTTGAATGTCGGAATTGTAGTGAAAGAGGCTATATGTTTTTCAGAATGTCAACAACCTAGAAAAATATTTTGTTTTGGTTGGGGTAGAAACGATACTATTGAATCCGAGTGCCCTAGGTGTTCGGGAAATTGAATCCTGAGATATGTTATAGGGTGGACTTACCTCCTGTAAAGCCTAATAAACCCCTTTCAAAAATTGAAACCCGAGAAATTAAAAGAGATAAATACCCACAAACTTCAAAATTGATCGATGTTGACTATTTAGACCCAGAAACTGAATTTTCAGATTTTAAAGGAGATTATACCCTTAGAGATTATGACCTAACTCTTTTTATTTTCGAAAATAGAATTTTTAGCAGAGAAAAAGAAATGGATATAGCCTAAAAATAATAGAAGAGTTGAATTTAAAAACCGTCTAAAGGAGAGGCCGAGTCCAAGTAACTAACAGTCAAATAGAATTAGTTTCCCAAAAAATAAAAGCTCCGTTTAAACGAAAAAATCAAGAAGAACCTATTGGCATTAGAGTACCTAAATCATTACCAGTCCCTTTTGCAATCGGCTTGGACTTTTCGAAAATATTCAAAATGTATGTAGATTTCGAGGACCGAAAATGAAATTTTAAAAATAATCCGAATCAAATCTACTCTTTTGAACTTCATACTGAATCTTTTGAAACTTGCTGTGGTGTTAGAGAACCAACTTCAGAAGAAGATATTAAACTTCAAGACTTTCTAAAACGAGAATTACCTGAATCACTTGGCAAGTACAAATTAACAAATTTGACTAAACATATCATAGACGTAGGGAACCATCCACATATAAAACAGCGTCACTACTTAATATCCCCTAAAATCATGGAAATTGTAGTTGCCGAGGTTGATAACATGTTAGCTAACGACATTATCGAACTATTATCGGACGGGGGATATCGTTTCTGCCTTGACTTTCGTAAAGTCAACGCAGTCGTGAAAATGGATGCCTACCCCTTGGCGCAAATGACAGGTATTTTGGACAAATTGCGAGGTGCAACTTATGTCTCCAAAATAGATTTACCCGAAGGTTTCCATCAAATTCCCCTCGACAAAGACAGTCGCGATAAGACAGCATTCACTTAACAAGGACGCGGCCTATTCCAATTTAAAAGGATGCCCTTCGGTCTCACAAACGCCCCAGCGACTTTCCAACGTTTATTGGACAAATCATTAGGTTCTGAGATGGAACCCACGCCTTTGTTTATTTGGATGATGTAATAATAGTTATAAAAACTTTCGAAGAACACCTCCAACGGCTTTCTAAAGTCCTGACTATAATAAAAGATGTCGCTTTAGGGATTAATCTAGATAAGAGCGAATTCTGCTGTTTCCAAGTACACTATTTACGTTTCCTAGTAAAAAAAATGGCCTACAGACCGACCCCGATTAAATAGATCCCATCCTAAAATATTCCGCTCCTAAAAACGTAAAATCGTTGCGTAGGTTTCTCGGAATGTCCAGTTGGTACCGTAGATTTATCAAAAATTACGCGACCTTAGCGATTCCTCTGTCGATGTTGCTTAAGAAAAAGCAGCGTTGTATTTGGGGAGAAGATTAGCAATCCGCTTTTGAGAAAATTCAACATTGCTTATCCGAAGCACTCGTTTTAAGGTATCCTAATTTTAAAATCCCTTTTAGATTGCAAACAGACGCAAGCAATACCGGGTTAGGAGCTGTCCTCACACAAAACGTTGATGGCCAAGAATGCGTAATCTCGTATGCTAGTCGAACACTAACAGATGTCGAATAAAAATATACAACGACGGAAAAAGAATGCCTCACGATCGTGTGGTCTATTCAAAAATATAGACCTTATCTGGAGGATTATAAGTTCACCCTGATCATAGATCAAACTAGCCTTCGGTGGCTACATAATCTAAAAACTCCTACCGGTCGCTTAGCAAGATGGTCGTTATCCCTTCTAGAATACGACTTCGACATTATGCACAGGAAAGGTTCGTCCCATCACGTTCCCGATGCCCTATCCCATATGTATGAGCCCCAAATTCCCGAAGAAATATTATTATTATTAATTAGAGATCCCATTCCCTCCGTTGGAAGATAACCAACTAGAAATTATATACCTATCGACCCAACCCCCTCGTCTTTTACTTTGTCGAAGACCTTGACGAATGGAAAATAGTACCCAATGACAGCGAAAAGAAATCTGTGATATCAGAAGCTCACGGCCAACCGCAATCTGGTCACCTAGGCACACAAAAAACCTATATGCGTGTGGTGCATGGGACCAACACCTTTCCGAGTTCCAATTCGCGTACAATACCGCCCACCACAAATCCCGATCCAATGGCGAACCTGAAATACAAACTCGAGACCCTGAATCTGGGAAAAACAGAATGACTGAAATCCAATCCATGCGCGGTTGGGTGATTAAGAACTTAGACCATGCATTTGAAAAACAATCTAAGTACTATAACCTCCAGCGAAGGCAACTAACATTCCATAAAGGAGATTTAGTTCTATCCCGATCTCGAGTTCTTTCCTCCAAAATCAAAAATATTTCCACGAAACTATGCCCCAGATACATTGGTCCATATGGAGTCTCGAAAGTGTTATCGCCCACCGTCTATGAGATTTCAGACCTCGCCGATAAGTTCATAGGCAAATCGCACATAGAAGATCTGAAACATTCCCGCGCCCCCCCCGCAATTATTCGGTATCCTTTCCCTAGATCGCGACCCAATAGAGAACCAGGAAGACCCCCTACGTCACCTCCGTGAATATGAGAGCCTCATCGCGTCGATTAAAAATAAGTGGCCAGGCTTCTTCCCGGCCCTGGTCGAATCGCAGCGGGCTATGCAAGAGGCCAACGAGGTCCCCTCAACGGCCACCATAATATATTGGCCGACAGATGAAGAACTTTTGCAAGAAACCATCGACAAGTTTTATCTCGTTCCCAGGAGCCCCCTGAACACACGAAGCCAGCAAATACAAACTTACATTAAGGAGCGGAAGACGAGAACCTCCGATACGGAAACCCAAACCCTCGCCAAAAAGTTTAGGACCGTTGCGACCCAAACCCTTCTTCTACCTATCTCCGAAACAGTAGCCACCCGAACCTCTTCTCCCCCTATATCCCCTCAGCCAGTTCCCCTTGCCTCCACCTCCAAGCCTGCTCCTATCACTCCCACTCTCTTGCTCGAACCTCCCACCCCGAAACCCAAAATCCGCTCTCTCCTCTCCTGAAGCATCCCCATTCCCAAAGACACCAACCCCAACACTCTCCAGTTTCTCCACACCACAGCGCGGTTTGGGTGTTGGAACTGCGGGGAACCCAGCCACAGGTATTCCTAGTGTCGACGCCCATTATCAGCCTTCTGCTACAGGTGTGGAGAACCCGGATTCTCCACCCATAACTGTCCCTATTGCACCCGCACCTCATCCAGCTCACCCTCGCACCGCCCTGCATGATTCCGTTAGTTTTTTTTTTTTTTTTTGCGACCTTCGCCCCTTCTTTACTTTTGCCTTAGGACCCCTGGCTCCCTCCCTTAACTTTCTTTGCGGCCCAAGTTGTTCCCAACCTGTTTCTACTTCTCCTTTAGTAGCTACTTTGCTTTTTTATCTTTATCTCATTTTTCCGTTCCCCTGCAATTTTCCCCCTTTGTCTGCCAACTTTTTCGCCTTCTAGTTGTACCCCTTAAGTAATGCTTTCTTTTTTACAAGTACACCTTTCGTTCGTTATAGAATAATTCTTTTTTTTTTCTTACAACACTCCACAGTACTCTTTTATTCCTTCGCATAGTGGCCAGTGGTTATGAAATAATTTTTTTTACAACACAACACAGCACTCTTTTATTCCTTCGCATAGTGGCTCTCTTTTTTTTCTCATAATTAAATTGCTCTTTTCTGGTTTACTAGCGTCAGTGACTTGTAATTTTGAAAAAGCTACAATTACAATATTAATTCTGGTAATTCAATATTTTCTTTCCCCCCTTACCTCATTCTATTGCGATTTTTTTCTCTGTTCTGTTTTGCTTGCGCGTGCCTCTTCTACATTCATTTTATATTTCTTTTTTTTCTGTTTTTCTCTTTATTTTCTTTTTCTTCATTCTCTCAATATATTTTTTTGGCTTTCAGTTTGATTCAGTTATGATTGTATGATTTTTTTGTTGATTTTATGACTTTTGATTTTATTGTTTGGATGTTATGTTTGTTTTGTTTATGATTTGATTTTCATGTTTTTATTTTTATTTAGTCAAGGAGTTCTGAGTGTTGATCATTAAATCTATTGAATTTTTCTTTATTCTACTTGGCTGGTCATTTTTTATTTCGGCTCCTACGTTCTGCTCAAATTATTTCTTTTTTCTTGTCTCCCTTGCGGTTTGAGACCTGCTCGGTTTTCCCTGAGTGGAGGGGAGTTGTGACGTTGCAGATTTTCTGCAACCCAAAAATTCAAGTTTTTGTAAATTACTCCTAAGAAATTGCGTTCGCGTTCACACCGAGAGTAGAAAAATTTGGCACTCCTCTCTTTTTTATGTGTTTTTTTTTATTCTATTTTATTTTATACTTTACCTTATTATTTGGTTATTCTAATATATATTTATGTAATTGTAATTTTAAGAATATAGGGCTATTTTAATTTCTTTTGTTATTTAATTTCTTAATTCCGCGGTCTCGAGCGAGAGCGAAGCAGATTCCCTGACACCTACACAACGATCGACGAGATCCATCGCTGCGTTCACCGTCATCAGATCTTCGCATTGACGGTCCCCACATAAATTTCGGGATTTTTTATCGCTCATCCTTCTGACATCCAAGGTGGAATAGATGATTCTGCCATTAAGGATAGTATGGATGATTTTTATTATCGCTTATTCTTCTGACATTCGGGGTAGAATAGATGATTCTACAACTGAGGATAGAATGGATTATTTACTTTGGCCGTCTGAGATCCAAGGCACGTTCCTGGTGAGGATTGGCCGTGGCGGTTACTACAAGATTCCACTAGAGAATAGGTAACTTCGCCTGAAAGTAATTATCGCTACAAATGTTTTTGTGGTGAACAGACATTTCTTGGCTTTTTATGCCGTTTTTGTGTTTTCTTTTTTTTATCGGAAGCATCGGAGAGCCCACTTCACACCTGCAGTACAGAGAAAGGGGCTCCTCGTTCTCCACCTCGACACTAAGATACAGCCGGCCCTGAAAGCATGAATGGTAGATTCTTGCCCAAAAATGTCTTCTTAGCGCGTGTAAATTCGACGAGTGAACACGAAGTGCTGCGTTGCCCGTCAGAATAAATAAGGTAGGATTCTGTTTTCTGAATGTTTTTATGTTTTTGGATTTTCCCTATGTTTGCGACCCTTCCCCACTTTTTAGTGCCGAATTGCCAAATTTAGTATGTTATGATGTTTTTATATTTTTGAATTTTCCCTACGTTTGTGATCCAGCCCTCCCCCCTTTTTATTGCCGAATTGCCAATTGTAGTATGTTTTGATATTTTTATATTTTTGCATTTTCGAGTTCGCCTACGTTTGCCACACCCCCCCCCCCTTTAATGCCGAATTTTCAATTATAGTATGGTTTATGATATTTTTGTTTTCTCGATTTTAACTTTGTAGCGATCCCTTCTTTCCTCATTTTTAGTGCCAATCTTTAATAATGCCTCTAATTATGTCGTTGATCTTGAATCGCTCCCCCTCACCCCGTGGAAAATTCTCGACCTAGTGAGACTCTTCTAGCGGACCGTTTGCGATACCTTGTGATGACCCTCCATTTGGAACCACCTATTTTATAACCCTTTTATTTTAATATCCCCACTATAGCTTTTGCGATTCTTTGAAATTACCCCTTTTGGCCCCTTCCGCAACTGCACAAGCTAACCCCAATTCATTAAACCCATTTTGTAAGCGTTTATTTCAATATCCCCACTATAGCTTTTGCGATTCTGTGAAATTACCCTTTTTGGCCCCTTCCGCAACTGCGCAAGCTAACCCCAATTCGTGAGACCCACTTTGTAAAATTTTATTACAATATCCCCACTATAGGTTTTGCAATTCTTTGAACCACCCAATGATTTTGATACCATCTATTTCTGAGACACCCGTTCATACCTACCTTCGTAGTTGTTCGAGAAACCCCTCGCATGTCTATTATCAAGAACCCCGTTATATTCACCTCTGAAACCCCTGTTAGTACCCATTTTGAGAACACTTTTTTCGTTATTTTTTTTTAAGACCCCATTGGCATTAATTTATGAGCATCCCCTCTTCATATTTTTGAGAATTGTTAATATTTATTTTTGCAAACCCCTGTACCTCTCTGCCCGAAGAAGAACTCCTTTAATTGGTTTGTTAAATGAGAACACTCTATCCCGTTGCGTTATTATGTACCGATTTATAATGTTTTATACGATGTACTATTTCAATGCATTTATATATCATATGTTTTATTATGTTTTATCTCATTATGCATATCTTGTTATATCTCCCGACTGTTGAATTAGAACCCCTTTGCGTTTGTTTTGCGAATTTAACCCCTTCTTGTGATTTAATGTTGTCGGAAGCCCTCTTACCTATGTTCGAATTTATTGTATATTTTACGTGATTTTATTTTTTTCTCTTAAACCCTCTCGGTGTACCTTTTTGTTAAATTTCTATTAGTTGTGGGATAAACTGTTGTTAACTACTTTGATTCAAATATGAGCTTTCGTAATGACTTAACCCCTCCCCCCCCTCCAAATTAAGATTAGACTGAGTTAGTATTTTTCTTGCCCGTAATGCTGCTTTTTAAATTCTCATTCATCTTTTACCTGTTTTGATGTCTTTTATCTTTCGCTGCCTCTTATTATCTTTTTATTGTTACTATTACTATCGAAACCTTTTATATTTTTGATTATCTCATCCTCGGATGTCTCAATGTCTTTTGCCTTTTTTTTTTTTTTTTTTGATATTTCGGATTATCTTATCTTTGGATACCATTTTTACATTGTTGTTTCGCATTATTGCTTGTTTTAAGTTAAGGTGTGACCTTTTGACTGAGGTTTGTGAGGTTTTTGTTTATCGTTTAACCTGAAACGTTTAGCGTTCAGTGAGTTTCCCTTCATCGTTTGGAATATAGATTCCGCGTATCTTTGTCGTTTTTCACTCACTTTTGTTAAATTTGTTTGCCTTTTTCCCAAGCAAGGACTGGCGCCCAAAAAACTATTTATTCTTATCTTTCAAATCGTTTGTTGAAAAAAGTTCATTTATTCCGATTAGGGTCCGTGTGCGCTCTTTAGAGAGACCTCCTGATAAAATATTTGATTTGGAAATAGGTAGCGTTACAGCATGTGCGTCCTACCAAAAAGGAAACTCACGTTATTATAATTACAATACTCTTTGTAAAACAAAATGAACAGCATAATATCAATAATTAATATATAATTTTTTATAGTATTAAAAATATTATTAGATACTGTAGGGGAGAGGGCCCCAAGGTGGGCACCCATCTTTCGAAGGACTGTAGAGCCCAAACGATATTATATATCTTGGACAATTATACAGCCCCGGAAACCTTATGTCATTAGTTAACTTTCTATAAAAATTTTTTTTTGGTATTACCAACGGAAATAAAATTGAAGCTGATTTGAAAAATAAGTCGCAATGTCGACTTTCAAAAAAATGGCCCCATGGTGGACACCTCCCATAAATGTACTAAAAAAGTTGAAAAGCTAGTTGAAAAACACAATGTAAGTTACTTTTATTGAATAATCATTGTTTTCTGTTTATAATCATACATACATATCTTGTAAACTTTGAAAAAATAAAACTTTTACATGAAAAAATGAAATTATTAATTCTCAAACTATTTCTTGCTATTCCGAACTTCTTAGCGACTGTTAAAAGTCCAATTTTCTCTGTTTTAATGGTTTTGACTGCATTTGCTAATTTACCATAATCAATAGCTGCAAACTCTGTTTTTCGCTTATACGAGACCATTCTAAAATATTCAAAAACTTCATCATAAAATTTTCAAAGTTGATAAAATTCACAATCATAAATGTTGATAAATATTACATATGAACACATTTTCATAAAAAAGCAAGGACCCACCTTGGGGCCAAAAAACTGTCCACCTTAGTGTCGTGACGCAATTTTTTAAACGTAGGTGAAAGAATTTTTCCACACGCAATAAGTCTTCAATTTCAATGACTTTACCCCCATGAGAAGAAAACTTCTCAAAACTTTTGAGATAAGAAATTTCATGGAGCATTCAGTGCTGCCAACTAATGCACAGAAATTTTCCTATGGTATCCTTAGGGCCATGTCCACGTTGGGCCCTCTTCCCTAAATGATATAAAAAGAGTGCGTCTTTTTCACTGGCGCAAGTGTCCATCGACACTACTCATGCACGTCTAGAGACTAGGTCAAACAGGCCCCAATAAATTTTCATCGAACTTTTCATTCGACTGGTCACTAATCCTTCGCAATAAATTAAAGTTTTAATTGAAAAAATGTATTGTGAATTCAAGTAGAAAAAAATCAGATCCTTCAGTGTGAAAATTGAGCCGTGACGAGCCGTGACCGTAAAGACCGCAACTCTTCCCACGATTCCTGGAAACCGAAGAAAAAAATGACAGAAAAACTTTCTAGCAGTCAAACACTTGTCCTGGTAGTCAACACCTGCTGAAAGTGGTGAGCCCTGCTGTAGAAGGATTAAAGGAGGATTTGTAAAATACAATTGAGATTATAGGAAACTTGCAGAATCATTAGGAGTTGATCGTTCAACCATTTTTAGACGCTCACATGCACTGAGAATGAACCAAAAGCAAGGCAATTGGGTGCCTCAGGAACTGAAGCCAAGACACGTGGAAAGGCGATTTTTCATTTGTGAACAGCTACACCAACTGCAAAATCGGAACGGGTTTCGGCATCGTATTATCACTGGCGATGAAAGGTGCATTCACCATGCTAAGCATAGAAAATCGTAGGGTAAGCCCGGCCAACCATCAACGTCAACACCAAAACCGAATATCCATGGATCGAAGCTCATGATTTGTATTTGGTGGGCAATCGGTATCGACAATAACTGATGCGATTGTGCCGAACATTGGAGAAAAAAGGGCCGCAGTATAAGCAGAGACACGATAAAGTTATTCTCCAGCACGACAATGCTCGGCCCTACGTCGCAAGGCCTGTCAAACCATACTTGGAAACGCTAAAATGAGAATTCCTATCCCATCCGCTGTATTTTGCAGGCATCGCTCCCTCTGATTACCACGTGTTCCGAACCATGACTCATGGTCTGCCTGAGCAACGATTCACTTCTTACGAAGATACCAAAAAATGGGTCGATTCGTGGATAGCATCAAAAGACGAGTCATTTTTCGAACTTGGTATCCATCTTCTGCCAGAAAGATGGGCAAAAGTAGTGGCTAGCGATGGACGAT
Organism: Andricus grossulariae; assembly: GCA_011634705.1. Classification (NCBI taxonomy): domain Eukaryota; kingdom Metazoa; phylum Arthropoda; class Insecta; order Hymenoptera; family Cynipidae; genus Andricus; species Andricus grossulariae. The sequence goes on from JAABKJ010002827.1 coordinate 13,781, forward strand.
ACTTTGAAAGATCAACTGGAAACCACTTTTTTTAAATAAAGCCGCAATTTTACAAAAAGATCCCTCAAAATTAATGCACGGTCCTAGAATGAGCAGATTTAATGAAGGGTTAAAATCTCGACTCGGACAGTCAGAATGAATTTGGAATTTTGAAGAAAATTTATTCTGAATAAATCCGAATGACTCAGAAGTTTCTCAACAAAATCTGCCTGGCGAACTTCAAATTAATTGAAGGTACTCTACTCGCAACATTATCATTTTCTTTTGATAGAAAGAAACAATCTTATCATATTTTTGAATAAATACTGATCTTTCTATTGCGTAATATCTTATTTCAGTGCCTCTAAATTACTCATAAAAATGTCATAGATATAAAGTATGTTCTCCACGCGCAAGAAATATATTATTTAAATAAAGATAATTTGGATGGAGCAATGAGATTACGACTATTGTCTTCCATATTGGAATATATTGAGGAATATTCATTACTTTGTCTCTAACCAAAATTCTTTAAATGTGGATCTTCTTCATTTAAAAAAAAATGAGAATCGTAATTAGTACACTGTGCTTCATCTTTCTGATTTTCTCTAATTATCTAGGTAAATATAATAGTATCTATAATTTAAAGTACATTATTAATAGCAGTATATTCATTTCCTATTCGAAATTGTTCAGATTGAAAGAACACTTCTTCTCCCAAAGCATAGTGTTTGCTAAATCTTTGTCACTAATAATTAGAAGAAAATTACTAATTCGATTTGTCGATATATTTACTACTTCTTTAGCTTCGATACAATAACTAATTTCCTACTTATACTTTCTTTTTTCAGAATTAGCTTTACCACATAAACCGGCTGCAATTCACCCTGCTCCCATTCAGCTTCATAATATTCACCATTACGAATGTTTGTTTCATTCTAGTCATTCAGGTTCAACTTACCATTTAGATGCAGGCTTCTGGAAGGTAGGAACAGATGAGAAGCTCGAGTACGTCATTGGGTTATTCCTCTTTGAACATATGCTCATGTTCCCACTTCTGGCTCCTAGAGCGGATCTTCATAATCGCTTAGGAAGAGTGAAAGTACGAATAAATGGCAACATTGCCGAAGAGATTGTACCAATATATGAAAACGATCCTCTGAATAATGTTTTCGGCCCGGTTGTCCGGCCACGGAACATTCGCATGGGCGAATTTCACGAATAGTTCGAGGAGTATGCATTCTAAATAATAATTATGTATGAGCTAAAATAAATGGCAACAATGCCAACGAGATTGTACCAATATTGAATGAAAATCCTTTGAGGCGCCCTATTAACGGCCTCACGAAAATACGATAATTGCAGAAGTGGAGTATTCTACAATTTATCTTACGAGGAAGTAGATGAAATAGTTGCCTACAACGGTTTTTGTTTTCGTGATATACCATGCTTTTCAATAGCTACGCCAGAGGAAGGGCATCTGCTGGCTTCTGGTTTTTTTGCGAACCTACTGACGAAACGAAAACTACGATCCTTCAGGATGCAAAACGTTTACCGTAGCCAAGGTTAATTCATTCAGAACACTATACTTCTAAGATTGTCATGTTTTCGTAGGCGCGCATCTGTCGTATCTCGCACTTTGCGCTTGATAATGACTGTAAATATATAAATATGTTCACAGCTCTCAGCTTTACCTGATATATTTTTACTTCTGACAATAGATCCCACTCTATAGATTACTTTCTTATCCTCATTTGTACGCCTATCTATCTCTCCGCCTATCTTTCCGTCATCAGTGAATAGAATACCACGATATATGTACTTATCAACTTGTTCCATTCTTTCATCATTTAGGACAATATTGCAGATTGTTTTCTCACCCTTTCCCTCAAACATCATGATTTTTGTTTTATTTACGATCATTGTTTTTATTGCTTGTAGGGGCCATCCTTTGACTCCGTACTCTCTCAAGACTTACCAAAGTTTGTTTCTATTCACCTTGCCAAACGCTTTTTCTAGGTCAACACATTCTTGTATATATTTTGTTTACGCCACGAAACATTCTTCTGGCCAAGTTTCACGATAATTCCAGGAGTGTGTACTCTGAATAATAATTATGGAAGAGTTGAAACAAATCGCGGAGAAAAATAGAATTCGAAAAATAAGGTCTTAGTCGTGTATTTCGACGAAATTGGATCCAGGATGAATTTTGTTAGAAGAGTATTGGGTACCCAGCGCTTCATCCAGATGTCAAGTGTTGCCTACAGCGGCGCTTGAAATGTGGCTGTTCCCAGTTCAGAACTTAGTCCGGAATGAGGAATGGGCTGGACATGTTCATCGTGGAATCCGATTCCTTGATTACCAGTTCTCAGTCTGGAATTTTTTAACACAATCCTAGACGTCTGAGATTCACTTTAAAATGTCCTATGCTCAAAACTTGTTTCGAAATCCACATTTTGCTCCATGATGGCAACAATGAAAACGATATTGAACCAATATCGAATGAGGATCCTTTAAATAATCACTTAATTCTTCCATGAGTGTGGGACATACACATAATTTTCGTGCATTGCACGCTTTTTGGGTGCATTTAGCTGTGAAATTATATTGCATGAAAGGAGAAACAAATTCTAGCAGAGGCTTGTTTCAAATTTCTTTTGGTATTGGCACAGTCCTGGTCTTATATTGTTAGCTCGAATTCAACTTTGCTCTTACCTGTTTGATTGTCTAAGAAACAGGACAACAAATTGCAATAAAACGCATATGTCTACATTTTTGTATATTTTAATAATTTTCATTGCTTGAATTACTCAGCAGTTCAGCATTATCAGCAAGTAATATTACCTTATAAACACCGACAGCACTAGCTGGGTGGTGATTCTCGACTCGTCGAGATCTCAAATGTTTACATTCCGACTCGTCTGTCGATGACCGGCTGTGCTTAGGAGTTTTGGTTTTTTTCAGCTTTCTACTTCTCTGACTAAATATCAGGCAAGTGCGACAGCTTATAATGAAAATCCTGCTGCAGGTGGTAAGGGATTAAGGGGAGCCACAGGATTGAGTACATCAAACATTACCTGGAGGCTTATTAGGAGTTGGGCTATTTACGGTAATTGTGGGTCACTTAGGATTAAGTATATTTAGTAAGGTTAGTTTATAAGTTTATGGTTGATTTAGAAGGATGGAAATTATCATTTGTTATATTATGCTTTAATGATACATTATAGAGAACAATAAAAAATAATGCTGTAAAAAAATACAAAAATGCTTCTTCAATTTTCTAAATTCGCGTGACACCTTCTTATTCCTATGATAAAAGATGTTGCGCATTGAAAAAATGAATTAGCTATTCCATTTTTAGAAAATTAATCTTCTTGGTTTAAAAATGATCTTTTTGGCTAAAATTGCACCTGTTAGGTTAAAAATTAATCTGGTTTGGTTCAGGATTCAACTGTTTTGTTGAAAATTCTACTTTTTTGGTTGAATTCAAATGTTTGTAATTTCTAATCAAAATATTTTTGTTGGAAGTATTAACTATTGCATTTTATGTTTAGAATGCATCTTTATTGGTTGAAAATTCAACAACCTAGTTGAAATGTAAACTTTGTTAAAAATTAATTTTGTTGAAGATTCACCATTTAAGTTGAAAATTCATATTTTTGGGTGGAAAATTGAACTTTTTTGTAAAAAATTTCACCTTCTTTGCTTAAAAATTGAACAATGAAACTATTTTTATAAAAATTTAACTATTCGGAAGAAAATTTATTTGTTTGGTAGATAATTAGCCTTTTTCCGTCAGTGGCTGACCAATTAAAAAGAGGCCCGAAGAGCGGGAAGCCCTCGTTGGTTTGAATTGAGCATTTTAGCATGACGCCATGGGAATGCATATGACTTTTTTGAGAAAATATTCTAAACGTAAAAGTCGATTGACGAACTTCAGTGTCACGAAATAAAAGAAAATGTCCAAAATTTGAGGTTCGTGTATCAGATCGCTTTGATCAGAATCTGGTAATCTAACCTCAAATTTCAAATAGTGCATTGTATTTCGTGAAACCTAAAGGTCTTCAACCGACAAAAGGATGAAATAGAATTGCGCAAATGCATTATATACTTGAAAAATATTACTAACCTTCCGGACATTTCCATCTAGCCTATCGTGATTGTGACGTCATGCTGCAATACTCAATACTCCGCGAAATATTTGGGTCGTTTTCTGATTCTATTATATTGATTTTTAGTTGGCGAATTGTACTATTTCAAGGAAATGTTATATTTTTTTACAATATTCGATTACATTTTCCATCGTTCTCCATGTTTTTGACTGGTCCATATGTCAACAAAAACACTTGACAAACATGGCATGCATGATGCGCAAATGCAAGGACGCACACATGCTTACAGCGCGCGCATCGATACAAGGCCGGGGCAGCATGAACATTGCTTGATGAAATCAACCCACGACTCGCGGTAGTGGTGGGGGCCCCTCCAGCCTTGAAACACCCAAATGTTTAAGTTTCCGGGCCCTTGGAATAGGCAAGAGTTCACTGTATAAAAATTTGAATATGATCTTCTATATTGGTGTAACCGATGTTTTCTAGAAATTTATTACTTTTATACAAAAAATTTTGGTTATAACAAAAAAATGCATCTTTTAAAATAGTACAACTTTTTTCTAATGTTAATAATCAACTGTATCACGAAATGATACAATTTTTCTTCGTAAATGGGTTTGCTAACTGATGCTATGCTAGTGTGTTCCCAGCTGAAAAATCCTGCACATGAACCTCGGAGGATCCTGGACATGTTCATGGACACGAATCTGCACATGAACCAGTACAGGTAATCTTGACGGTTCCTGTTCAGGAATTTGGCGAAGGAAACTGTACATGATCCTGCAAATGAACCTGTATGGTTCGCTCGTGGCTTAGCTCTCTCGGTAGTAAGTTCGCTCTTCAAGGGAATAACAGGAAAGCAACTTTATAGCTATAAGCCACATGACTTTCGCAATGGCTTTCTGTAAAGGACCCCAAACGTGTTTCTGTACAGAAACCCGCGCCTCAATTTACTTCGCAAAGGAACCTATACTCGTTTATTTAAAGGTTCCTTTGTCGGTTCAGGTTAAATTGCGAGATCATGCACAGTTTCTTTTTTTTCAATTCCTGCCCAGGAACCGTTAAGATTATCTGTGCAGGTTCGTCTTCAGAAACATTTCCAGGATCCTCCGAAGTTCCTGTACAGGAATTTTCAGCTGGGTTCGCCTCTGAATGAATCAACCTTGTCTATAGCGCGCGACTCTTCACCTCCGAATGCGGGGCCTGAAGGCTGGTACTTTTTCGTTCTACCGTTAGGATCGCCCAAAATTAGAACCGAGCAGATCTCCTTCCTCCAGAGTGAACAGGAAACAGCATGGTAAGTCATTAATATTTAAAAACTGTCTAATCTACTCCCTTTTTAGATAAATAGTAGAATATTTCATTTCAGCGATACTGGTATTTGTCACAAGTCTTGCTAATTTTTAGATTATGAATAAAAAAAAACTATACAAAATGGTTTGTACATTTGGTCTCAGTGTCACAGGCGAAATTTCCCGACGATTTCGGATTTCCTCATTCCACCAAATATCATTCGTGATTCTTTCCGCAACCCCAGTACCACATACTTCATTTGCACTCCTGACTATGCTCTCCTGCAAGATTGTCCATGCGCCCTTTAAATTTTTATTGCGTATTTGCGTTTCCCATTTCATCCTATCAAATACGTCGATCACCTTATTACGAAATCCTATTTGCACTTCTGGTTTCTGAAAATTTTCTATTTTGATTCGCGACTGCTTAGTCTTTTTAGTTTTGTTTCTCCTCCATCCTTGTGGTCTCTATGATACTTTAGAATGTAAAAAGCTACAAATTTAACTAACCAACTTAAAACATTTGTTCTAAAAATTTTCATGGGCTGATAGGGAAACCATAATTAAGTGTAAAATCCCATTTGCAAACTCGTTTTAATTAAAGTTGGTTCAGCTACTTTGTGAATGATGCCAGAAAGGATCTCATTCACATTCCTAGCCCTTTCCAATGTCTAGTGTAGATGGGGTGGGGACGAAGGGAACTATTTTGTACCAATTTAAATAATATTTGTAGTTAGGGTGGGAAAGCTAGAAAAGGAAACAGGGTGAATAGGAGGGAGTTTAATTCCATCAATTCATCTCCCCTTTGTTTAACTTCTTTCAAAGAAGAAGCGGCAACCCATTTCAAAATCCAGTTTTTTACGATTTGCCCTTGAAAATTAAATTTTCAAGTATTTTCACTATCATTTTTGAACAAATACTGATCTTACTATTGCGTATTAACTTATTTTAATCCCTCTAAATTAGACATACAAATTTCGTACATCTTAAGTATGTTTGCACGCGCGAGAAACAGATTAGGTAAGTAAAGATAATTTTGATATAGCAATGAGATTACGACTAGTGTCTTCTACATTGTAACATATTGAAGAATATTCATTAGTTAGTCTCTAATCAAAATTCTTCAAAAGTTGGTTTTATTTATATCAAAAAAATGAGAATCAAGTTTGGTATCCTGTGCTTCATCTTTCTGATTTTCCCTAAAGCTATAGGTAAATATAATAATATGTATAATTTAAAGTGCATTATTAGCAGCAGTATATTCATTCCCTGTTCAAAAAAAATGTTCAAAACGATACCGAAATCAAGAGCATTTTGATCGACCGGAATATATGATCGACTTTTGAGATCGTAATGACCTGATTCGGAATCATGTATCAAGTCAAACCAAGATGGCCGACGTTCTTGGAGTGCTTTAGCTCAAATGCGAGCTTTTCATGGTTTCTGATCGTGCAGTGTTCTTGAAAGATTAAAAAATTGACGAAATCTCATATTAGAATATATCAGCTGTTAAGTGTAGTTATGACTTGCGTGCAGCTAGGTGAAACTTTTAGGTTATATCGTTATCATATCAGCGTCAAAAATTGGCGAACATTTTGTTTAGTCTAACAAATGACCCTAAGAGCTGATCAAAGTGATCCGAAAGGACAGATCCAGTGGCGCAGCCAAGGAGGGGGGTGTTAGAACCCTCCTCCTTGACGATGGAATAGGCATATTTACTTTGATATCTATGTAACATAAACAAGAGCTTAATGATACAAGGAATGAAGTCCAAACAGAAATTAGTACAAATTTTCTATTTTCTCATGTTTTTTCTTGAAAGAATTTTGAAGGTGCAGGAGACATGCGTTCACGTGGAATTTGGCTAGAATCCCCGGCTCCCATCATGAAAAATTGTGGACATTTGACTCCCCCCCCCTCCCCCTACCCATACCAATAACTGTCTACGTGGAATATGGCTGAGCCCTTATATAGAACCGAATGGCTCTAATATGGTCCTCATGAATGTATAATTAAAAATATATTAGGAAACTTAAATAGATGTGCGTAATAATGTAGAATTTTTATGATTCTGGGACAATTCTTCCCGCAAGGATGATAAATATGACATTTATAAATTTTGCTTCTTAAATTATCCTAATTTATCACTGTAGGTAGTAACGTACTTTCTCTTCAGCATTTCAAATACCTCCCTTTATGAAGTCCTGGCTACGCCACTGGACCGGTCATTACCCTCGCGAAAAGAAAGATCAATTTATTACTACTTCAAGACCAGATTCAAACCACGTTTGGTCTTTTTCTGGTCTGCACCCTTCAGCCTATACCTGCACCATTTTTAGGGCATAGAAATAGACACCACTCTCTCTCCTCTCTCTGAAATAAGGATAGCTGTCTGTATCAACAGACTAGCTATATTTAAAGGTCCTAAAGAAGCTGGTCCATCATAGTACATGCTGTCACGAAGGTACCATAAAGCAGTAAAGATTATGGTTATGGGCCTGACTCTTGATGGCCCTAATAATGATGGGATATTGGAGGTTTAAACTGCTGGCTGGGACAAAAGGACTATGGTCTTCTGGGGACCAGAAAAGATCAGTTTAAGATCACTTCAAGACAGTCCTATACCTTTTTCTTTTCACGAGAGTATGATCTCGAAAGTCAAATGATCGTTGGAGCAAAATGCTCTGCAACAAATATGATCCTTTTTTTCTTTGTTTTCAGAATTAGCTTGGCCACATAAACCGGGTGCAGTTCATCCTTCTGAAATTCATATTTATAATATTGAATATTTCGAAAGTTTAAGCAACCCTGGTGAAGCTATATCAATAGAGCCGTCCCCTTTTGATGTAGGAACAGATGAGAGGCACGAGTACGTCATTGGGTTATTCGTCCTTGAACATATGTTCGCACTTCTGGCTCCTAGAGCGGATCTTCATAATCGCTTAGGAAGAGTGAAAGTACGGATAAATGGCAGCATTGCCGAAGAGATTGTACCAATATATAAGGACGATCCTCTGAACAGTGTTTTCGGCCGGGTTTTCCAGCCACGAAACATTTGTATGGGCGAGTTTCACTTATAAGAGTAATTCCAGGGGTATGCACTCTGAATTCGAAAAATATGGCTTAAGTCGTGTATTTCGTGTTAATCGGATCCAGGATGAATTTTGTTAGAAGAGCACTGTCCAGCGCTCCATCCAGAAGTTTAGTGCTGCATATGGCTGCTCCAAGTTCAGGGCTCAGTCCGGAAAGACAGAAAAAGGTGCTCGAAATATTCATCGTAGATCCCGATTTCTTAATAACCAGTTCTTAGTCCGGAATTTTTGAACACAATCCTGGATGTTTGGGATGATTTGTAAATACAGAAGCTAAGGTTAGGACATAGAATATGCAGAAAATAAACAGAAACAACAACTCTTAGATAAGAATTAACGCAAAGACCGTAGTACATCTATCGAGCGCGGCAAGAAGTTTCAAATTCAACAAAGGGAAAGTATTAATTTAAAATGCACTGGTAATAATTATTAATATACCATCTTTCAGCTTGTAAGTTAACACAAATATCAAAATATTTTTTATTAAAATTGATTCCAGAAATTTTCGTTCGTAAGATATATTCTCTCTCGCTAAAATTGGTATATTATTGTAATTAAAATCGAAAAAATGGTTACAAGTCCAAGCATGTTGCGAAAGACCAGTTTTATGGTTACCGAATTCATCATCTCTTTTGTGGTCAGCTAGTTGTATCTATAATCTCCTGCAGGTTTCTCCGATATAGACTTTCTCACAAACTGTGCAATTAATCATGTAAACTACGTTAGATAATTTTTCCTTTGCATTCTAGTCTTTTTTATTGATGAAACGATTCTCTAATTTGTGGCTATTCTTTCAGATAATCCTTCAATATATAGAATAGTTAAGACTTTATCATTTGCATGTTGATTATCTAACCATTTTTTTCCTAGAGTTGTTTGAACAGTTATGAATTTCATGAACTCTCTCTTTTATAACACTTTTGATGAGTGGTAGATCATAATTATTTAATTGTAAAGTTTCTTTAATAAAATTCAAATTTTTTTCCGAAACTTTACATGACTTAATTTAATACACCTGTCACATTTTACGCCGTGTATTGCGAAAGTCAGCCATAACAACCAAAGATATATCTTTGATAACAACTTACATACCTAAATTAATTAAATTTATCTAGATGGTTGGAGCTGTTACTTAAAGTGTTAGTAAAAATACATAAATCGAAATGATGATAAGTGATCGATAAAATTAGGAATCTACTTTTTTACTTCTGTTGATTTCAACTTTAAATCAAGAGGTCACCCTATGAGTTACAAAATTGTCGCTACCATAATTACTACCAATGGAGGTTACATGTTTTTATATGGACACAATATTTCTTTTCACCTGAAATTTTTTAAATAAAACCCATCCAAGCAAGAAGATTCCTCGATTTTATAAATCATTAAAAAGTTTGGATGAAACTAGAGATTGACTTCAAATAAATAAAAAATAACCAAATGGTTGAATTTTCAACTACAAAAGATCAGTCAAATTCAATCAAATAAGGAAATCTCTACCAAGTAGTTTAATTTTTACCAGAAAAAATTAATTTTCAAGTAAAATAATGAATCTCTATCGCGAAAAAATTAAGTTTTAGTCGAATACGCGCAGAAAAAAAGAAGACTTATATGCTTGTAGTTTTTTTCTAGTAAGGCTAAGGGCGTTGAAACCAGGGCCAGACCTCGAAATTGAATCGCTTCTTTTTACTCGATAATTACTCGAATTACAGCTTTATTACATACTTTGGACCTACTCCTGTTTTGAATCAAGTCTGTATTGGGAATGAAAAGTTAGTAAATTGCAAGAACTTTTGTGTTGAACTATTTTTTGGAATGCTCTGGTGAGAATAAAAAAATAATTTTAGCCAAAAATCATTGAAATTTCCCACTTTTTCACTTTGAATACTTGTGAAAGACTTGATTCAAAGCAGGATTAGGCCCTAATTATTTAACACAGATGTTATTCTCGTGATTATGGAGTAAAATGAGGCAACTAAATTTGTAGGTTAGGGCCTGTTTTGAACGCCCTTAAGAATACAGGCAGAAGAATACAGCAAAAAAATAACTTACTTTCAAATTTTGTGATCGACTTACTGAGTAGGTCCCAAGTTTTAGGCAAATCTCTTAAAATAAACACTTTCATTTCTTAGCAGCGAAGAAATATCAAAACCACGAAAACAGTCCAACTTTAGATTCAGAGCAAAGAGGCTGATGCAAGCATTTAACTGCATTCGACTACTATTTTGAATGTCTAAAACTAATAGATGCCGCAGCACCCCGAAATTGACGCGGATGCACCTAAAACTACTATTTATTTGAATCAAACAAATACACTCAACTCCCGATATAAGAACTCCCGGTTTGCGATATTCCTAGAACTTATGGCCTCCGCAGTTTCGTGATGAGAGGAGCCGCGGGGACAAAAGAGAGACGATGCTCAGTCAAGCGTGACAAATAGCTCGAGGGCTGCACTCAGCGCGTTAAATGCATCAGGTTGCCTCATGCGTCCAAATCCAACAGAAATTATAAATGCGGCCCGGCCTATTTCCGCTTGGATTCCACTGATTCAGGATCAAGGCCACTGCAAGCCATGCCCGAAACCGTTCTTATATCGAGAGTTGAGTGCAAGTTCCTTAATTTAAGTATAAGACGTTTAAACCAAAATTATTGTTCAACTTAAAGAAATCGTTTAGTGAATCAAATAAATCTTTTTTTTTAATAATTCGTTTTATGTAATAAGTTGGAATTTGTTCCATATATTGATATTAAATCAATGTTTTGTAAACTGAAATAAACAAGATATGTTGAATTGAAAATATTTCAATACAATCTTTTTCTTTGAATAAAAAAAAATCGCTTATAGTAGCCTTTCTTTTTATTACGTGAAAATTTCCTTTTTAGTTGAACATTTAACTATTTCGTTGAAAATCTATTTATTTTGTTGAAAATTTGTCCGCTGTTGTAGAAAATTAAGCTCCTGGGTTTAAAATTAATCTTCTTTGTTGCAAATCCAACTATTTGGATGAAAATTCAACTAATTGGTTGGAAATTTAATTATTTTGTTAAAAATTGAGAATATGATCAAAAAGTGTCCTTTTTGTTTTAAAAGTCAAGGGTTTTGTTGAAAATTCGATTATGTTGATGATTCATGTATTTTCATAAAATTTTGTCTTCTTTGGTGTAAATTTATTCTTATAAGTTAAATAATTTTTTAGGATAAATTTCATTCACAAGAATAATAACATCCGAAATTAGTAAATTAGTTTTTTTGGCGTATCAAATCTACTGATTTATAAAAACAAGGTAAATGCCTGCTTGATTGGGTTCTATTTAAGAATTTTTAATAGCAATCATCCAATTATTAGCGTATGAAAATGTGCCCGATGTGAGAGCCAATTGTTGAAAAAAATTGATACATTTTTTTATTCAAGTATAAACTTTGAATGAATTGAAATTTTTAAGTTTCCAAAGGAAAAATAATTATTGTTTGGTTCAACAAAACTTCTGCTGGCTAAACATAAGAATTATATTGATTCAACAAAATATTATGTTGGTTGAACAAAACGTTTTGCTATGGAAACCAAAATTTGGTGAAACCGTGAAAAAAATGTATTATAAATTTTAAAATTACCCGCGCTTTTCCATGGTCTCATGTTATTGACTAATCAGAACGTGGCATAAAACACAGCCAGCGCCCTCAGTCGTTCGTGTTGCTCAATGTTCCTTTCGTTCTTTTGGAGGACGCGTAATGGAGTAAACGCGACAATCGCGCAAATGCTAAGTAGATATGCAAATCAATAAAAGTACTTTTTTATAAAGACCGTCAAAGTCATGTTTTTATTATACTTTCAAGATCTTTTGCGAAAAAGCAGTTTGGCACAAGGATGAGAGAAGAAGAATGTGTCGACAATTTCATTCTCACACCATCTGATCTAACTAGTAACTTCCGCCTTTAGAAACAAAATAAAGTGTGTATTCTTCATTGAAAGAAATTTTATAAATTCAGCACATAAACAAAATGCCTTATTAATATAATATTAATAAAAAATTCCCTTTTGAAATTAAATATAATCATATTAATTTTATTACTTGCAATATTAGGTCCAAGAAGTAAGGGAAATCATGCAATGTATTGGACTATGGGTTCATGACCCCATAAATTACGTAAGACTACATTTGGAGACAGAGGAGGTTTAATAAAATCTTACTATTTTTCATAAAGTGGAGCACGGGGAGATTTTATGTAAGCACAAAGTTTTTCTACAAAAAAAAGCATATAACCATAGATATAACAACGCAGATGACAGTCTAGCAATCAAATAACGAATCTTCAACCAAGCAGTTCGATTTTCAACCAAAGAAATGAATTTTTAGGTAAAATAACGAATTTTTAACAAGAGAAAAATAATGTTTTAACCGAATACGCACAGCAAAAAGAAGATTTATATGATTGTACATTTTGTAAATAGGGTTAAGCAGCCCCATGCCACTTCTACGTGGAGGCCTGTGGAAAATATTGTCATGAGAGTTGACGGTCGCCATGTGGCGGCGCCAGCTATGCAGTTGGCCTAGAATTCAAATAATGCAAGGCGAAAGTGTTAAAAAAAATGTTTGGAAAATAAAAATAATTGTCTGATAGTTCTGAGTGAAAGATAATGATCTTTAAGATTTTTTTTAATGTTCTGAGTTAAGAATAATTTGCGCAAATCGTAAAATTCACTGCTTTTAGACGTAAATCCCCATGCATTCCTACTAACTACAACAAATTATTATTCATGCTCAATTAAATCACACATATAATTATTTGTGTCATTTTCAAATATACGAAAAGAAAATAGTCTAAACTCTATAATAGTT
>JAABKJ010002828.1:0-27091 GCA_011634705.1 Andricus grossulariae
ATATATATTAATATTATTTTATATTTATTATATATATTATATTAATATAAATTAATATATATATAACACTATATATTAATACTTTATACTGATAAATAGATGAATAATAAATTGTTTAAACAAGTTATTATTGTTTTCAGCAATTTTCTTTTAAAATAGAGATAGAAAGTCGCGGTTTTTTCAAACATTTTTCACTTTTTATCCAATTTTCAATTAAAGTGAGATGATAGTTCATTAATGTTAACAAAAATAATTGTTTTAACAATTTATTATCATTGTTAATAACATTATCTGCGAATAATGCTAGAAATTGTGTTTTTTTGTGAAATTTTCAACTTTTTGTCTACTTTTCACTTGGATTAAGTTAATATTTAATTCAATACAGCAATAATAATTATTTAAACAAATCATTATTGTTTATAGCTATATTCTTCTGTATTAATACTAGATAATTGCGGGTTCTCCTGAAATTTTTGTCCACTTTTCAATTAGAGTGAAGTAATAATTAATTCAAGTTGTCAAAAATAATTATTTAAAATATTCTCTTTGTTTAATGTTAGAAAATTGCGGTTTTTCTAAAATCTTCAACTATTTGTCTATTTTGCACTTGGAATGACTTAATAATTAATTAAATTGAGCAAAGATAATAGTTTCAACAAATTATTATTGTTAATAACTATCTTTATCTATATTAATACCAGATAGTTGCCGTTTTTTCAGAAATTTTAAACTGTTTGTCCACTTTTAACTTAGAGAGTTATAAACAAATAAAAAATAAACATGAAAGAGAAACTAATTTTAAACAATGTCTTTCTTTTTCGTGAATATATTTTGCTAAAGGGAAGGCTGATATCAAAATATGTGCAATTTCACATTTTTCTTTTACGCTTTGCAATAAACTTCTTGTTGTAAATCAAAGTAAAACTTTTACAAGTCATTTACAGACCTAGTCCTCTTACCTACTCTTAATTATCTTCCTTTCTTTTTTGTTTTCTCTTGCGTATGATAGCTTTTTTGTTTAAATTAATTTTTTCTGAACATTGGGTAAAGAGAAACAATAATTCACTTAAAAAATACAATACTGTTTAAAAAATGATTCTTGTTGAGGTTCACTTATTATTTCTTTATAACAAAAAGTTAAAGTAAAACTAAATATGTCAGAAAAAAATCAACTTTCAAACATTACCCTAAGAGAAGATATAAACAATAATCAGTTGTTTAAATAAGCATGTTTGTTAATTTGCATTAATTATTACCTCACTAAGTAAAAAGTGGACAAAATGTTTGAGTACAGAAAAAACCGCAACTTTTTTAACACTTATCTAAGAGAAGATAGTTATAAACATTTATTAATTGCTTAAACAATAATGTTTATTAACTTGCATTACTTATTACTTTACTAAGTAAAAAGTGGGTAAAAAGATAAAAATTTCAGAAGAAACCGCAAATATCTAGCATTCATAAAGCAGAAGATAGTTATAAACAATGATCATTTATTTAAATAATTATTTTTGCTAAATTGAATTGACTAATAACTCACTCCAAGTGGAAAGTAGACAAATGGTTGAAAATTTCAGAAAACACCGCAACTTTCTGGCATTATTCAAATTGAATTTTAACAATAATAATAAATTGTTTCAACAATTAATTTTGTTAACTTTAATAAATTACTTACGTCACTCTTATTGAAAATTGGACAATAAGTGGAAAAATTTTGAAACAACTGCAATTTTCTAACATTATTCTATGAGAATATTATCAACAATAATAATAAATTGTTGAAAAAATTATGGTTAACATTAATCAAGTATTATCTCACTCTAATTGAAAATTGGACAAAAAGTGGGAATTTTTGTTTAAAAACCCTGACTTTCTATCTCTATTCTAAGAGAAAATTGCTAAAAGGATAATAAGTTGTTTAAACAATTTATTATGGGTACATTCACAAAATATGTGATACATTTTTCAGGAACTTCTGCCCCCCCCCTCCTGATACATTTTCTCCTTCCCATCCCTAATCGTATCACGTATTTATGGGTGTGATATTCAAAAAGTAATATTTTATTCGTATTTTATGGCTATCTGCAAAGAGCAATATTGAGTTTCAACTCGATTCAGCTAATACTGACGATTCTGAATAAAATTTACAAAAATGTATTTTAAAAAATTGATTTATTTTTTTTTGTGTGGATTCGAACGAATTTTCGGGCGATATGCATGAAAATTCGAGAAAAAATATTTGGACCACCCTATTATATGTACACTTTTAAATTCCGACTACACATAAGTTTAATACTTGCAACATTTCAAGACACTATTTTTACACTATTTTTTTCAAATTTGTGACACTATTTACACTATTTTCGATTTCTAAAGTTAGTCCGAGGCCTGATCTAAAATTATACATCACATTATTTTTACATTATTATCTACATAAGTGTTTCTTTCATCTTTTGTACAGGTTTCGATGGTTGTAAGAGACGAAATAGAAAGGAGGCACAGGGCTGGTGTGAATTCCCTTCAATATGACCCTATCCTGCACAGGTTATATTCAGCAGGCAGGGACAGCATTATCAGGATGTGGAACTGCGCAAATATTAATGATCCCTACATTCAATCACTGGAACATCATACAGACTGGGTCAATGATATTGTTTTATGTTGTGGGGGGAAAAATCGTATGTATTTTTAAAAGTTGCTTTCTAAAAATTAAGATAGTGTTATAAAAGAGTATATTCAAGATACAAATCGACATTCTGTTTTTTTAAGTGCAGCGCGCTATCGCAAATTACGAGAGCTCCTTAAATTAGAATAGTTCATGACTTGATAACAATATTCTTTAAATTTATTAATTTCTTATAAATTTAACTTTTCTTCATAATGACCCTCTAAATTATATTCTTCAGTCATATCTGCAAGTTCAGATACTACAGTCAAAGTGTGGAGTGCGCATAAAGGATTTTGCATGTCCACGTTGAGAACGCACAAAGATTATGTTAAGTCATTAGCCTATGCAAAAGATAAAGAACAAGTGGCGAGTGCAGGTTTGGATAGAGCCATTTTTCTATGGGATGTAAACACGCTCACAGCTTTAACAGCGAGCAATAATACTGTAACGAGTAAGTTCATTCTCTTAAGGGGACGTCCATGAATTACGTAAGGATGATTTTTTAAACTATATACCCCCTCTCCCCTATTTTAAGGATTCGTAAGATTTCTGTGACCTTCCACCTCGTCTTACGTAAAATTTTATATTTCTGCCTCAATATATCAAATATTTTCACTGTAAACGAGATTTCAAAAGATGAAATGGGATTTCAAAAGATATGAAACATTTTCTGTGATTTGAAAGTATTCCAAAAGACTTTAGGGTGTCTTAAGGTATTTCAAAAGACTCCAAAGTATTTCAAAGAATTACAACATTTTTATGAAATTTAACGAGATTTCCAAAGCTTTTTAGGAATCTCTCAAGATTTCAAAGGATTTCAGGACATTACAAAAGTTTTAGGGTATTTCAATGATTCTAAAGGATTACGAGATGTTTAACAGATTTCAGATGATTTAAAAAAAATTCAACAGTTTTAAGAAATTACCTGCTACAGTTTCAGAGAGAATATTTTTCTTTTCAACGGATTTTACAAGATTTTAAGGGTCTTCCAGGAGTTTGATCAGATTTCAAGAAATTTCACGATGTTTCCAGAGATAACAAAGGATTTCGACGGAATCTTAGGGTTGTTAATGAAATAATAACAATTTCTGCTGATTAAAAAGGATTTAAAGAGATTTGACGGG
Organism: Andricus grossulariae; assembly: GCA_011634705.1. Classification (NCBI taxonomy): domain Eukaryota; kingdom Metazoa; phylum Arthropoda; class Insecta; order Hymenoptera; family Cynipidae; genus Andricus; species Andricus grossulariae. Next base: position 3,793 of record JAABKJ010002828.1, read on the forward strand.
TTTTTAAGATATTTCAAAAGTTACGGGAATTTAAATGATTTGAGGAGACGCCGAAGTATCTTAATAAAATTAGAAGGATGTCAGTGGATTTGAATTGATTTCAAAAGATTTCACGGGATTTCAACAGTTTCGCAAGGATTTTAACAGATTTTAAGAGATTTAAAAGGGTTATTCAATAATATTTCCACGGATTTTTAAGATTTCAATGAATTTTAAAGGAATTTCAAAGATTTCAAGGTATCTCGTAATATTTCAAAATATTTTACGGAATTTCAAGGATTTTAATAGATTTCTATAGATATAAGAAATTTCTACGTATTTTACAGGATTATAACTTTTTTATGAGATTTCGAAAATTTCAAGCAATTTTAGGAATTTCAAAAGATTTCATGGGATCTCGATGAATTTGCAAGGATATCAAAAGATTTCACCGTATTTCAAAATATTTGCAAGGATTTTAAAGGGTTTTAACGGATTTTAAGAGATTTAAAGAGGCTTCGATGATTTGATGGGAAGTCAAAGGATTTAAAGAGATTTCGAGTAATTTTAATGGCTTTTAAAATATTTCGAGGGATTTCAAGAGATTCAGAAAGATTTTAATGCATTTTGAAGGAATTTAAAAGATTGAAAGGAATCTCGTAATACTTCACGATATTTCGAGGACTTAAACCGATTTTGAGATATTTTAATGAATTTCCACGGATTTTCAAGGATTATAAGGGATTTTTATGGGATTTTGAAGATTTCAAGGATTTTAAGAGATTGCACGGGATCTTAAAGAATTTAAATGGATTTCAAACGATTTCACGTGATTTCAAAAAGTTTACAAGGATTTTAGAGGATTTTAACAGATTTTACGGGATTTTTAAATATTCAAAAGTATATCCGCGGATTTTAAGAGATTTCGAGTAATTTTAATGGCTTTTAAAAGATTCTAAGGATTTTTAGAGATTCAGAATGATTTGCACGCATTGTAAAGATTCAAAAGCATTTTAAAGGAATTTCAAAGATTTCAAGGGATCTCGTAATATTTATAAATATTTCACGGAATTTCAAGAATTTTAACCGATTTTTAGAGATTTAAGGAATTTCCACGGATTTTAAAGGATTGTAAGGAATTTTTATGGGATTTTGAATATTTCAAGCTATTTTAAGGATTTCAACTAATTTCACGGAATGTCAAAGAAGTTTAAGGCGTTTCAAAAGATTTGAAAGGATTTTAACGGATTTTAAAAGAGATTTAAAGGGGTTTCAATGATTTTATGAGATGCCAAAGGATTTTAAGAGATTGCAAAATATTCAAATGTATATTCACGGATTTTATCAAGGATTCTAAGAAATTTCGAGTAATTTTAGTGGCTTTAAAGTGGAATTTTAAAGGGATATCGTAATATTTAACGAAATTTCAATGATTTCAACCGATTTTCAGAGATTTTAAGGAATTTTAAACGCTTTTAAAATATTTTAAGGGATTTCTAGTAATTCAGAAAGGTTTCCACGGATTCGAAAGATTTAAATTGTTTTACACATTTTAATGAATTTTGTAAAAATTTCAAAGGTTTCAAGGGATCTTGTAATATTTTGAAATATTTCACGGTTTTTAAAGGATTTTAACCTATTTTGATAGAGTCTAAGGAATTTCCACGAATTTTTAATGATTATAAGGGTTTTTTGTGAGGGTTTGAAGATTTCAAGCGATATTAAGGATTTCAAAAGATTTCACGAAATCTCAAAGAATTTTAAGGGATTTCCACAGTTTTTTAAGGATTTTAAGGGTTTTCCAGGGAGCACAACCTTTTAAAATGGATTTCACGAAATTATGTACAATATCCATGGAATTCAAAGGATTTCAAGGAATTTTCACATGATTAGAAAATGTTATGGGATTAGAAAGAGGTAAGTTACGCAAGAAATGCTTTGGACTCCCCCCTTCCAAGTAAGAGTTCGTAAGATTTGCTGGACCCCCTCCTCTCATAAAGCTTTACGTAATTAATGGACGCTCCCCAATCATTATTACTACCAGAGCCGGATTTAGGTCTCAGGCCACCCTAAAAAAAACAGTAGGAGTGAAAGTAGACGTGTTCTGTAATTGTCAACAAAATCTAAGCCGCTATGTCGCCCCTTAAAATTTACTACCCTTTTTTCAGTTTTCATTACTAGTTTTTTTTTCGATTGCAGAGTTTGAAAGTAAACAAAAAAATAGTACAAGTGAAAAGAGGCGTGTTCTGTAATAATACAACAATTCTTAGCTGCCCCTAAAAATTTGCCGCCCTAGGCCATTGCCTTTTTGGGCTCTGATGTAAATCCGGCACCGGTTACTACAAAACGTAGTTCTATTAATTTTAAGTTCTAGAATTTTACTCTACTCCTCCTATAAGTAAACTTTATTTACAGCATCTTCCCTTTCCGGAAACAAGGACTCCATATACAGTTTGGCTATGAACCCTTCTGGTTCCGTAATAGTAAGTGGAAGCACTGAAAAGGTACTACGGGTCTGGGATCCTAGAACTTGTATTAAACAAATGAAGTTAAGAGGTCACACAGACAATATAAAGGCATTAGTTTTGAACAAAGAAGGTACTCAGTGCTTATCTGCCAGTTCCGACGGCACTATTAAATTATGGTCTATCGGTCAACAACGCTGTGTGCAAACAATCAAAGTGCACACTGAAGGAGTTTGGGCATTACTGGTAATTATTTCAGGAAAGATGAACGATTTTAGTGGCGAGAATGTAGAGAAGAATAGAGAGTACAGATTTTGGGTGTGTTTTAGGTGAATGATACATTCAGTCATGTTATATCGGGCGGTAGGGATAAAAAGATAATAATGACAGAACTGAAGAATCCACAACGATATACCCTGATCTGTGAAGAAAATGCTCCTATCTTAAAAATGGTTATGACTCCCGACCAATCCAGTATTTGGGTGGCAACTAGTGAATCTACAATTAACAATTATGTAAGTCATAAAGATAGACACTAAACCAATAAAAGGGTTCGGACTCACTTCAGAGATCAAAAAACAGTGTCAATAGTGCAGGCCTCACATACTGGTCCCTATATCCCCTATTCTACCCTATATTCAGGTATTTTTTTAAATACCTTGGCTTTTTCAAAACCTTTACAAAATTTCAAGGGATTTCAAAGGACTTTAAGGGATTTTAAATATTTAAGTTTTTTTTTAAAAGATTGCAAGTAATTTGTTATTGATTTGAGTAATTTAATGAGATTTAAAAGGATTTGAAATAGTTGAGGGTATTGTAAATTATGCCCATGCGTTTTCAAGGTCTTTAAAAAGTTTCAAGGGATTTCAAAAGATATCAAAGGATTTGAAATATATTTTAGGGCATTTTAAAAGATTTTCAGCATCTTATTGATTTCAATCGTTTGAAGAAATTTTAAAGACTTTGAAATATTTGAGGGTATTTTAAAAGATTCCAAGGCTTTTTCAGGAGATTAAACAATTTCAAGGGAATTCCAAGGGTTTTTAGTAATTTTAAGGGATTTTAATATTTTAATGGATTTCAAAGAATTTATTCACAAGAAGTGCCCTAAATTCTTATTATTTATCCTGAATTTTTTTGAATTCTTCTAAATTCACTCAATTTTACTCAGTTCAATGGATTTTTAACATGTTTTTCTTTAATCTATCTTGAAGTCTTTTAAACTCACCTTAAATTCGTAGGCATTTTATCGGATTCTTTTGAATGCCCTTTCAATTTTTCTAAACTCATTTAAAAATTACTGAATTCAATACATTTTTTCATATTTTTGAATTGTTTTCAATTTACTTGATTGCTTTTTAAAGTCCGCTTGATTTTTTATGAATTTCATCGAATTCTTCTCATTATCCTTAAATTTCTCTAAATTCACTCAAATTTTACTGATATCAATGGATTTTTTTCGATTTAAAAAAAAAATTCCAATCCATTTTAATTCTTTTGAATTGTTTTGTAGCCATTAGTTACTTTTTTGATTAGAAATTAGTAGGGTTTCAAAGATTTAAAGAGATTTTAAATTATTTTTTGGAATTGACCCTGAATTCTTATTAATTTACCCTGAATTCCTTTAAAATCACTTTAATTCTTCTAATTTTACGCAATTCTTAATTCAATGATTTTTTTTAATTTTCAAAAGTTTCTGTTTAATTGTCCATTTCAAGGTTACTGATTTCAATTAAGTTTTTTCATATTTTAAATTGTTTTCAATTCATTGGAATTTTTTTAATTCACCTTGAATTTTTTAGAATTTCATCGAATTCTTCTCGTTTCACTTAAATTCCTCTAAATTCATTCCAAGTTTACGGAAATCAATTGAATTTTTTTATTTAAAAAATGTTTTCCAATCCATTTTAATTCTTTTGAATTTCTCTTGAATTGTCTCGAAGTCTTATGCATTTATCCTGAATTTGTTATGCTTTGAGCGCGAAAAAAGTACCCTATGAACGTGACAAAAAGTGCCCTTCGGTCCCTATATTTTATCCCATAGGGACTGTGAGGCCTGATAGTGGCATAAATTTATATAAATAGTGGGTTGAATTTTTTCAAATTATTATCATATAATACTAGAAAACGTACACGCGCTATTTTTTTTCTCACGCCGTTTTTAAATTAAAATATAAAATTAATGTTTACACCATTTTTGCATTTCATAGTATCTATTATCTAAAATAATAGAAAATATATGCAAGGATAACATTGTTGATAATTGATGGAAATTTATATCTTAACTTCAGAATTAATATATATAATATTTTTGTGCAATAAATATACAAACCTTTGCATTGTTCATAAAAAATACCAATTTTCGACAAAAAATACTGACATAATCTATCATCGTTCAAATATTGTAAATATTCTTTGGAATCTACTGATTTTCTATAAATAATAGCAATTTTAGAAAAGAAAACACTAAAATAACATTAAAAAAATTGTTTGAGATGGTGAGTCTTCTTTTAAATCTAATTTTTTTTATCACTGGAATTATCTATTTCCAGTGAAATTTGTTAGGATAACCTAAAATTGTTCCAAAATTGTAAATCATGTTTGAAATCTATACCGATTTCCGGTGAAAAACGTGAGCATAACATAAAATTGTTAAAAAATTTTGTTATCTTTGAAATCTAATGATTTTTTTATTTAAAATACTTATTGCAGTATAAAACGCCAATATTTCCAACAATTGTACAAGAATGGAGAGTTTAATGACTGAATGAAAATCTGTAAAATCTTATGATTTAAAAAGATTACAAAAAAAAACATTTTCGATGAAAAAAGGCTAACTAACTACCTAACTGTTCAAAAATTGCAAGTCTTGTTCGAACTATAATGATTTTCATTTTAAAACACCAATTCTAACTTCATAATTAATAGATAATATTTTTGTGCAATAAATAGATAATCAAACCGTTACATTTTTGTTAAAATAATACCAATTTTAGACTAAAAACACTAACGTAACGTAACACAAAATTGTTTTATTATTGTTATATTATTTTCGAAAAAATCTACTTTTTTCGTTTTTTTTATGACTTGAAATGTTTATTTATTAAATTTTCATTTAAAATTGTGTAAATATTACATTTTTAACACTTGTTTCTGTTACCAAATTCGCTTTTTCTGGAGTTTTTAACAGCTCAAAATAGAATTTTCAATTTTCATCATTTTTCAGCAGTTTAAATTTTGAACTTTTGAAAATTGAAGAAAATTGAAAGTTGAATTTACAACAGTTAAAAATTATATTTACAATTTTCTTTCATTTCCAATTTTCTTCTATTTTTAATTGTTGGAAACTCAATTTTTTTCGACAAAAAAATATCAATATAATCCAAAATTGTTAAAATATTCTAAATCTAGTTCAAATTAAATTTATTTTAGTTTAAAAATACAAATGTTCGATTCAAAACACTAATGTGACTTAAAATTGTTATAAATTATGAATCTTCTTTGAAATATAACGAAAATCACTAACATAATCCAAAATTGTTCAAGCTTGTAAATTTTATTGTCTTAAACAAAAATCATTGGATTTAATTTTAATGGTTTCTATTTAAAATAACCAATTTCATGTAAAAAGAAACCTGATCGTGACCTTAAATTGTTCGAAAATTATAAATCTTTGAAATCTATATTGAAAACCGTTAGCTTAACCTACAATTGTATACAAAAATTACTTTTCTTTTTAAATATGATTTTTTACTAAAAATGCCGATTTCCTGTAGAAAACAGTAACCAAAATTGATCAAAGATTCTAAATTTTTTTCAAATTATAATGATTTTTATTTACAAATACCAATTTCCGATGTAAAACGTCAATTTAATTTAAGTCTTTAAAAAGTTGTTCATCTTCCTTGAAGTGAAATTTTTGTTAATTAACAAAAAATAAAAAATTAAATTAAAATTTTTATTATATTTTAAATTAAAATGGTAACATAAACCAAAGTTGTTCAAAGATTCTAAATCTTCTTAAAATTATGAGGATTTTTGTTTAAATGTACCAATTTTGGATGTAAAACGCAAACGTAACTTAATATTGTTAAAAAGTTATTATTTTTTAAAAATCAAATGATTTTTTAATAAAAATGTATATTTCCGACGAAAAAACTAACAGAATCCGAAATTTTTCAACCTTGTATATTGTATATTTTTAAATAAAAATCATTGGATTTTGGTTTAAGCGTTTTTATTCAAGAATCATTAGATTTTAAAGAAGTTTAATAATTTTCATTAATTTTTGGTTACGTTGGCGTTTTACATCGAAAATTAATATTTTATAGCAAAAATCAATATAATTTATCAAGATTTCGAATCGTTTAACAATTTTGGATTATGTTAGTGTTTTTCATCGGAAATTTATGTTTTTAATTTAAAAAAATTATATTTTAAAGAAGATTTATAATTTCTGAACACTTTTAGATCATGTTAACATTTTTCACCGGGAATCGGTTATTTTTAACGGAAAACATTAGATTTGTATATTAATTCTGAAGTTCAGAAATTGGCTTTCATCAATTATGAAAAATATTCTTCTTCCTTTTCTTATTTATATTATTTTAGATAATAGATACTATTAAATACAAAAATGTTGTATTAATAATAGTATTATATTTTAATGTAAAAGTTGCGTGGCATTTTTTTTAAATAGATGCATCGCTAAAAAATGACAAAAAGTGTCAATAGTGACGTGAGACCGAGCCCTGCAATGAGAGTCCATATTCTTACCATGAGACTAAGGGGTCATCCATAAACTACGTTACTAATTTTGCGATATTTTTTAACCTTTGTCCCCCGTCCCCCCTCTTTGATAATCATAGTTTTTTCTTTACCCTCCCCCCGCGAACACACCTGAAAGTACCAAAGTGAGTAGAATTTTCGACCACAAAGAAGACTTCAACAAAATAGTTAAATTTTTAACAAAATAATTACATTTTTAACAAAAAGTGGAATTTTTAAGCAAGCATAGTTCGGTTCTCAAACAAAAAAGATGAATTTTCAACAAAAGATTTAATATTTCGCATTTCATGCATGAATATATGAGTTTTCAATTTAATAGGACAAAATTTCAACAAAACAGTTAAATTTTCAAACAAAAAAGATGACTCAAAATAATTGAATTTTAATCCTACGAAGATTAATTTTCAACCAAATAGTTCAATTTAAAAAAAAAAGACATAGGTTTTCAACCAAAAATGGAATAATTACATTTTCAGTTTTATCAAATTAATTTTCAACAAAAAAAACATCAATGTTCAACAGGTTAAATTCAACTAAAAACACGAATTTTAATATTTCAAAAAATTAATCTTTAATTGTCAAACCCAAAAAGACGCATTTTCAACAAAATAAATGAATTTTCCACAAAACAGTTGAATTTTCCACCCAAAACCAAATAGTTGAATTTTGTACCAAAATAGTTCAATTTGCGTATAAAAAAGATAAGTTTTCAACAACAACAAAACTAATTTTTTACCAGTTAAATTGAAGAAAATAGATGAATTTTCCACCAAACAGTTGAATTTTCCACCCGAAACTATGAATTTTCAACAAAAAAGTTAATTTTATACCAAGTAGTTAATTTTCCAAATAAATAGTTTAATTTTTACCAAATATTTGAATTTTCTACCAAAATAGTTGAATTCTCAACGAAACCTGTAATACTTCATTTATCAACCAAATACTATTTCGTATTTGAAATGAAAAGCAGTTTACTTCAACCAAAGAAGACGAATTTCCAGAAAAATAGTTGAATCCTCAACAAAATACATGATTTTTCAGTTAAAAAAAAAACTGATTAAAATTTCCACTCTTAAGATGAATTTTCAACTAAAATTATGAATTTTCACGAAAAAAATTGACCTTTAGCAAAGAAGTTCAACGTAATTGAATTTTCAAGCGGAAAAGATGAATTCTCAACAAAAAGTGTAATTGATGGTATTTCAACCACAAAAGATTTGATTTTAAATCAAAAACAGTTTAATTTAATCCAAAAATACGAATTTTCAACAAAATAGTTCAATTTTGATCCAAAGAGAAGAATTTTCAACGAAAAAGATGAATTTCTAAGTATGAAGAGTTATCTAAGTTCGTAACGTTACTTACATTGGAGCCCCTCCCCCCTCTAGAGTGGGGGGCACCCCAACCTGTTGCCAACCGTAGTTTTTGGCGTGACCCCCTCTCCTCTTCAAATTGGTAACGTAGTTTATGGACAATCCCCTAGCTTCATAAAACTAATTTTCAATTCTAGAGTATATCCTTTCGAGTGGACCAATGTGGAGATTATTGCGTGGACAGCATTGGAAATGCAGTAGGAGGAATGATACCACAGAATACGGAACCAGTACAAAGTATATTGGGCGGACCGGCTATAAAACAGAGTTATGTGTTAAACGATAGGCGGCATGTTTTATCAAAAGACACAGAAGAAAATGTAGCATTGTACGATGTACTAAAAGCTTGCAAAGTTGAGGACCTAGGACATGTCGATTTTGATCAAGAAATAAAAAATAGGAACAAAACAGTTTATGTTCCGAATTGGTTCAACGTTGACTTAAAGACTGGGGTTTGTATCCTTAAAAGTATATATGTCGTAGCGACTTAGTGTAATTAGATATTTCATGGTTTGCTAGCTATAGGTCAGCACTTAACCCTAGGCGTTGATTATTTTAAAGTACACTGAACTCTTCCTTATTTTAAGGGCCGCGAAATGTAAACATTTGCGTATTTCAAGGCTGGAGGGGCCCGCACCTCTACCGCGAGTCGTCGGGTGATTTTTGTTAAGGAACGTTCGGATTTAATAAATTAATTAAAATATTATTACAGAATTATTATTACTTGAATTATTAATTAATATAAGCGGCCCCGGCCTTGTATCAATGCGCGCGCTGTAAGCATGTGTACGCATTTGCGCGTCATGCATATCAGTGTTTTTCAAGTGTTTTTGTTGACGTAGGACGTGACCAATATAACATTTCTTCGAAATAGTACAATATTCCAATTAAAAATCAATATAATAGAATCAAAAAACGACTCAAATATTTCGCGGAATATTGAGTAGTGTAGCATGACGTCACGGTCATGATAGGATAGGTGGAAATGTCAGAAAGGTTAGCATAGTTGGCATATCTTGATACAGGAACTTATACGCCTTTTTGGAGAAATTATTCTAAACGTAAAAGTAAGTTATGGTCTGAATAGTAATATTATTCAAGTGTAGAATGCATTTGCGCAATTTTGTTTTATCTTTTTTTCGTTTGAAGACCTTTCAGTTTCACGAAATAAAATCAACTATCCGAAATTTGAGGTTAGAGTACGATTAGAATATTTTCTCCAGAAACTCGTACGCATTCCCATGACGTCATGCTAAAATACTCAATTAAAACCCACGAGGACTTCCCGCTCTTCGGGCCTCTTTTTAATTGGTCAGCCACTGGCGGGGGAGAGACCGTACAGGGATCGTGCTGAGAGGTGGCGGAACTGCGCAATTTGAAATAGCCCAGCAGGGGGGCTTGAAATAGGTAAGCCTTGAAATAGGTGCGTCTTGAAATAGGCAAGAGTTCACTGTATTAATATTATTTAAAATTAGACGAGCATTTTTAGGAAGCAAGCGTAATAGAGTTCAATAAATATAATTTGAAAAATCGCAAATACGGTCTCACAGTTGGTTTATTCATATTATAAAAACATGTTGACTACATGTGGATGAAGATTTAAACAAAATTTTTGATAACACATACTTTCAATTCAGCCAAGAAAACAATATTCTTTGACCGTTTTTAGCTTTTTAAATAAGAGAACGATTTTCTATGTAAAAAATGGTTTCACTTTTCTACCATAAAAGATCCATTTTCTTCCCAAATAGTTAAATTTTGTACCAAATTGTCGAATTTTCAACCAAACTGTCTAATTCTCAAACAAAAAATATTAAACTTCAACCAAAATCAGTTGCATTTTTAGCCAAATAGTTGGATTTGTTAGAAGACAGTTGAATTTTTAATTTTTAAAAATTAATTTTCAATCCAAACGGACAAATGTTCAACAAAACAGTTGAATTTTCGACCAAAGAATATGAATTTTTAACCAAATACTGGAATTTTCTATCTACAAAGATGAGTTGCCAACCAAATAGTCGATTTTCTAAACAAAAAAGATGAAACTTCAACCAATAAAAGTTGCATTTTCAACAGAAAGGTGAATTCTCAACAAAAAATATAATACTTGATATTTCAACCTGAGAAAAAATCTAATCATCAACTATACACATGATTTTTCAACCAAAGTTGAATTTGCAAGCCAAGAAGACGAGTTTTTTAGAAGAAAGTTAAAGTTTCAAAACAAAAGTACGAATTTTTTATTTAAAAAAAAAAAACGAATTTTCAACAAAACAGTTAAAGTTTCGAAAAAAAAGCTGAGCTTTTTTACACCAAATATTTGAATTTGTAACGTTAACGGAAAATATAATAGTTGATATTTCAAGCAAAAAAAGATCAAGTTTTGTATAAAAAAAAGTCAAATTCAACCAAAAAAGATTAATGCATCAAGAAAAACGTAATAGTTGATACCTTAATAAAAAATACGGATTTTCATCAAAATAGTTAAATGTTCAACTAAAACAAATTAATTTTTAACCAAATAGTTTCAACTTTTAACCAAAAAAGATCAAATTTCTACCAAAAGATATGAATTTTCAACCCAAAAAGATTTTTCATTTTAAAAAGGAAAAAATTGTGGGCCAAATTTTTAAATCATTAATTGAAAAAGGAAAATTCTCTACAGAACAGTTGATCTTTATACCCGATATTTAAGAATTTTCAACCAAAAAGTAAATTTCCAACCATATAGTTTTAATTTTTCACTAAAATAATAGAACTTTCGACTCAAAAAGAGGACCTTTTAACAAAACAGTTGAATTTTTAAACCAAAAAGACGAATTTTCTACAAAACAGCTGAATTTTCAACCCAAAAAGATGAATTTTCAACAAAAAAGTACATTTTCAACCAAAAACGGAATAGTTAAATTTGCAGTTCAAAAAATTGATTTTCAACCAAGAAAAAAGGAATTTTCAACAAAATCTTTTAATTTTAAACCAAGTAGCAGATTTTTTAACCAAAAGAGAGGAATTCTGAACCAAAAATGTAATACTACTTTTCAATTTAAAAAAATGAACTTTTAACGAAAAATAGTTGGATTCTCTTATTTTCTTCTTTTAATTCAGTTAGCATTCAAGCGAGAAAACAAGAAGAAGGGGAAGTTTCTTCAAAGCAGGGGGAAAAAGAGTAATTCTTTAAAAAATGGGTAAAGAGGTATGTAGAGGAAAGAGCTTGCAGTTTGAATTTAGATGCCTTACTTGTAAAATAAAATTAGTAATTTTCATTTTTTCAAATATTTCAGAAAATCGTTATTTATATTTTCCATGTGCAATATCACATTCTGCATTACCTCCCCCCCCCTCCCCCCAGAAGTTTGACATCGTTTTTGAACGGCCCCAAAGGTTATTGAGCAGTTTATGAAATGGCTACAAATTTGAGACGATTTGCATTTTTTTTTTAAATTGTAGTGCGCTAAATCTCAAAGTATGAGAAAATTGAGATTAACAATTCTTGTATTTTAACAAATATAATTTAACCTAGTTCAATCCAAAATTGAAAAAACGACAATTTCCACATTTTTGCACAAAGATTGGTTATAACAATTATAATTGTTAGTGTTTTATAGAAATTGTGACTAACAATCACCCTCACAATAATTTAAAGCATTTTAAGCTAAGAAAAAAAAATCTCCAACAAAAGTAAAATATTTGGCTATTTGTTAATTTATTTATCATAATTGAAACATACAATAATAATCAAATTATTTGTATTCTGGGAGTACCCTTGCGTTGACTGAAGTTGATTTTCATTATATGCAAACCGTTATTGAAGAGTAAATAATTATTTTGTGTAAAATCTCGATTTTCTCATACTTTGAGTAAGCATATAATGAATAAACAAATCAAAAATCTGTGACCAAGGTTTTTTTTTTTTTAATTTGGCGCACTACAATTTAAAAAAATAATGACAAATCGGGGCAAAATTAAAGGCTTTAGACTTTTTTGAACGAAAAAAATGCATTTCCTCCGACTGGCGACTATGCGACATATACAAATCCTCTATACCCTTTAAAAATTCACTATCTGTTTATATTATGTGTCTGTATTTAGATGTTAACTATTCACTTGGGTCAAGATGAAAATGACTGTTTCTCTGCATGGGTATCAGCAAAAGAAACTGGTTTAGCCGAAGATGATGCAGTAGATCAAAAAGTTAATTATGGAAATCTACTTCTTCAAGCTCTTTTGGAACAGTGGTGGAGGCCTTTACATGCCGAAGATGAAAATGAAACTAATAGTAATGATGGCAATGTTCCAAGGCATACAAGAGGTGGTAATCCTTACTTTTCGGTACCTGGACACACACCCGTTATTTTTAGGTATTTTTTTTTTAATTTCTAACTGAAGCTTTTGAAAATCTGTTTAGACACCTCTGTATAATAATTCGATTTAATTTCACAGTGAAGTAGGAGGTAGAACTTTGTACAGGTTACTTGTGCAAGATGCTGGAGGGGAAACGGAGGGCGTACTTTTAAATGACACTGTACCACCTTGGGTCAGAGACATCGTAGTCGATAAAAATTTACCAAAATTCATTAAAATTCCGTTTTACCTTCTACCGCATTCCACGTCTGGTGTTAAGAGTTTAAAGAAGTAAGTAGCTTGAAATGTGTAGTATAAAAGTATTGCTTCTTTAATTTATCCAATGATGGGATCATGGGATGATGGAAATGATGATGTTCGTACATTTTTTTCAGAGATCGCCTAATTGCCAATGATTTTATTCAAATCCGAAAAGTTGCCGAGCATGTATACGACAAAGTTTTAGGGGCTGGAAGTGATTCGGGTTCAGTAGCAGGTGGTAATACTGTTTCTAGTGGATCTCCTGCTGGTGATAGGGCAAACGCAGATTCTAATGCTGATAACTCTTCTTTGGCGGAGGATAAAGTAGAATTACTGTGCAATGATCAACTCTTAGATCCATCGATGGACTTGAGAACAGTAAGTGTAAAGAATATCGATGTATTCCCGATATTATTGGAAATTGGACACTGTTTTGTTCCGTTTTTCCCGAGAGGTTAATTACTTTTGCAATTTGATGTACACTCTCTGCAATCTCGTGCGATCCTTTACAATCCCTGGTTATCCCATTCAATTATTTACAATCCCTTGTAATCGCATGCAATGCTTAAAATCTCATGTTATGCTCTGCAATCATTTGCAATCCCTTGTAATCCAAGACAATTCTTTACAATCCTTCGCAATCCTCTACAAGCCCTTGTAATCTCATGCACTACTAGAAATCGCATTCTATCCTTTGTAATACTTTACAATCCCTTGTGATCCGATGCAATATCATGCAATCCTTTACAATCGCTTGTAAACTCATGCACTGCTTGTAGTTTCATGTAATCATATGCTATACTTTGCAATCCTTTACAATTCCTCGTAATCCCACACACTGCTTGCAACCCCGTGAAATATCATGCAATACTTTACTATCCCTTGAAATCCCATGCAATATTTTACAATCCCTTGTAATCCGATGCAATCACATTCAATCCTTTACAATCGCTTGTAATCTCATGCAATTCTTTAAAGTCTCATGCACTGCTTGCAATCATGTGAAATCTCATGCAATCCCTTCTAATCCTCGTAATCCGATGCAATCTCATGCAGTCCTTTACCATTTCTTGCAATCTCATGCATTGCTTGCATCTTATAAAATCACAACCTATCCTTTGCAATCCGTTCAGGCCTCGGACTCACTACACTATTAACACTATTAACACTATTTTACACTTTCTTTAAATGATTACACTATTTTACTACTATTTCAAACAAAATTACACTAAAGACACAATTTTCTCACAATTGTCAGCTAATTCCACTATTTCTTTACTTTTTTTTAAAAAATATTTTTCACCTTATTTGCAAATTGGCTATAAATTGTCTCAATGGCTGATTAGAGCCGTCCAAAATGATGAATTTTCTAGTTAAAGACGAGCTTTTAACAGTACAGCTTAATTTGCAACTAGATAGTTAAATTTGCAACCAACAAGATGAATTCTCAACAAATTACATAAATTTTCCACAAAGCAGTTTGAATTTTCGACCAGATTGTTGAATTTTCAAGCCAAACAGACGAATTCTCTACAAAATAGTTGAATTTTAACCAAAAAAATGTAATGTTTGATATTTAAACCACAGCAGATTTAAATATTAAAGAAAAAAAATAAATATAATTAAAAAGACGAATTTTCAACAAAATACTTGAAGCCTTAAATAAATTACATTCATTTTTAACCATACATTGCATTTTTAACCAAAAGCATTGATTTCCTACCTAAAAATACAAATAAATATTTTGAACAATGGATGTGATGTTAGTCCAAATTTTGTTTGGTTAATTCTCAATCTGTATTTTTTTCGTTTCTAAAAATTGTGAACTAAATAGTTGAATTTTTAAGCTAAAAAAGATAAATTTTTAACTAAAAATAATGTAGTGTAATTTTTATTAAGGAGTATTAATTTTCAATTTAAAAAACGATTTTTCTACAAAACTGTTTAATTTGATACCAAACATTTGAATTTTATACTAAATTGTAAAATTTTCAAGTCAAAAAGACTTTTAACCCGAAAATATGCATTTTCAACAAAAAAGTTATTTTACAACTAATCGGTTGAATTTTCAACAAAATAGTTACATTTTCAGTTTAAAAAAATCAATTTTAAGAAAGTAGTTCAACTTTCAACCAATGAGTTGAATTTTTAATCTAAAAAGATGAATTTTTCAACGAAAAATGTAATAGTTGATATTTCAACAAACAAACAAAAAAACAGATTTTAATTCAAAATTAAAAAAAAACAGTTGGATTTAACCAACAAAGACAAATTTGTAACAAAATACTTGAATCATCATCTAAAACAGATTATTTTCAATTAAACAATTCGATTTTTAACCAAAAAATTGATTTTCTTCCCAGACAGAAGAATTTTCAACAAAATACATCAATTTTCAACCAAATAGTTGAATTTTCTGCCAAATTGTTTAATTTTCCTGTCGAAAATACGAATTTTTTACAAAAAAGTTTAATTTTTAAACCGAAAATGTTAATTTTCAACCGAAACAGATCAATTTTTAACCGGACAGTTGCATTTTTAACCAAAAAAGATTAAATTTCCACAAAGAGAGATACATTATCAAACCAAAAAGATGAATGTTCAACAAAATAGTTTATTGTTCAATAAAATAGTTGAATTTTCAACTTAAAAACATGTTTTCAAGAAAGAAAGAAAATTTTAATCAAACTGTTGAGTTTTCAACCAAGAAGTATGACTTCAACAAAGTGATTCAATTTTGAACCAAATAATAAAATTTGTATATAAAAAATATGAAATCTTAACGACAAATTTAATAGTAGACTTTTCAATCGAGAAGAATGAACTTTGAACCAAAAATAGTTGGATTATCTTATTAGGTTTTATTAATTAAGTTCGACTTTAAGTGGAAAAATAAGAAAAGGGGGAAAGACTGTGAAGCCTGCGATAAATAAATAGGAATTTTGATAATTTAGTCTCGAGAAAAACATTTCAAATAAACATTGAACTTCATTTTAAATAATCGAACAATTTTATGACACTATTTTAACACCATTTTTTTAATTCTTGACACTATTTTTGATCTCTAAAGTGAGTCCGAGGCCTGTCCTTTACAATCCCTTGTTATCCCATCCTCTTCTTACAATCCCGCGTGGAATATCGTGCAATCCTGTACTGGCTTCGCACACTTTCCCCCCTTTTTTAAAAAAAAATCCTCTTTTTTTCTCCAGTTTTAAAGAAACTTCGCCCGTTTCTGCGCCTGAACTATCCAACTATTTTTAGGGGAAACTTAACTAAATTAAATTTTTTGGTTAAAAAGTCTACTATAATATTGCTGGTTCAGCACATATCTCTTTCGATTAAAAATCCTACTATTTCAGTGAAAATGCAATTATTTTATTGAAAATTCAACTACTTTGTTAAAAAGTAATCTTTTTTGGTCAAAAATTCAACTGTTTTGTTGTACATTGGCCCTTTTGAATATAAAATTAATCTTTTTGGGTAAAAAAGTATTTTTTTTGTGGTTGAAATTCATCTTTCTTGGATTAAAATTAAACTTGTTGTTGAAAATTCAACTATGTGGTTCAAAATTCAAATATTCTGTTGAAAATTCGTCTCTCTTGGTTGAAAATTCATCTTTTCTAGTTTAAGAGTCAACTGTTTTATAAGACTTTCGAATTTTTAGCTATCAAACTTTTGTTGAAAATGAATCTGTTTTTGATTGAGGATTCCACTGTTTTGTTTAAAATTTGTCTTCCTTGATTCAATTCAACTATTTTTGATTAAAAAGAAACATCTTTTTTGGGTGAAATATCAACCATTACCTTTTTCGTTTAGGTTTTTTTTTTTTTTAATTTAACTATACTTGCTTGAAAGTGGAAATACTTTGTTAAAAATTTCTCTTTACTGTTTGAAAATTCATGAATTTTGTTGAAAAGTCGTATTTTTTAGTAGAAAATTAATCTTCTTGGTTGAAAATTCATCTTTTTCGTTGAAAATGCAACTGCACTTGGTTGAAAATGTAACTAATTTATTAATGGTTCATTTATTTTAGTTGAAGATTCATTAATTTATTTAAAAATTCATCTCTGGTTGAAAAATTAACTATTTTGTTGGAAGTTCATCTTTTTTGGTTTCAGACTTAATATTTTTAACTAAAAACTTAACTATTCGACTTTTCGTTGAAAATTCATCTCTTTGGTTAAAAATTGATTTTTTTAAAGTAGAACATTCATCTATTTTTTTGAAAATTGATATTTTTAGTTGAAAATTCCACTATTTTATTGAAAGTTGATGTATTTTGTTAAAAATTCGTCTTTTTTAAATAGAAAATTAATCTTTTTGATTGAAAATTCAACTATACTTGGTTGAAAGTTGAACTGCTATGTTAAAACTTCATTTTCTTGTTTTGTTCAAGATTCATTATTTCAGTTAAAAAATCATCTCTTTGATTGAAAAATTAACTATTTTCTTGAAAATGCCTCTTTTTTCGTAGAAAATTAATCTTTTTGATTGATAATTTAACTATTTTGTTAAAAATTAATTTTTTGTTGGCTGATGATTCATCATTCCAGTTGAAAATTTATCTCTTTGGTTGAAAAATTAAATGTTTTGTTGAAAATTCGTTTCATAATGAATTCAATATGGTACCTATATTAATGTTATTTAAAAAAAATGTATTACCCTATTTTCTTGAAATATCGTGAAAATTCGTGAACATTTTATATAGTAGTCTGCAATCTTGCAATGTCATGCTCTCCTGCAATCTAGTGTACACCAAAACTAACTAACCCCTCGGGGCTTCACCTAAAAAATACAAAATATCACTTTTACGTGTTCTAGGTAAGGCATTTTATTTGGAAAAGCTCAACGGATTTGATGCTGCACTATCGACCCGTCAAGTAAATTGAATCTTGGTCTTGGTCTCTGAAAGTGTTCCTGATTCTGTACGGTGACGAAGTAGGTGATTATTCCTAACTGTATTTCAAATACGCATATAAACCCAAACCAACTGAACTGTTGTACGAATAAGCTGTGAAATGAAGCAAAGTGAGTGGAAGTCTTCGCCAAAATCTCGTTTTTAAAACAGATTCTTTTCTTATTTTAGTAAAAATTGATCAAAAATATAAATATTATAAAGTAGAATCTTTGGAGTAGCATGAAAATCATATTCTACTAATTAGAATCTAATGAAAAGAAAACCACAGCAAAGTAACAGTGAAATTACTCAGTTTTAGCGTGAATACCTGATTTTTTATAAGTGCGTCAATAGTTACTGCGCCTCCCACTAGAGGCGTGACCTCAGTTTGTAAGTGTGTCAGTATGCGAGTGATGATGACGGAAGGTTAAATGACTCGAGAGAGCTCAAAATTGTTTGATATGTTTGATAAAATCAAGAACAACTTATTGAATTTGTGTGAATACAATTTTATTCGTTTAGAACCTCAACTTGTACATAGAAATTAATATGATGCTAGCTTTATTAAGTTGTTACTCCGTTTTCTTCGTGCCATCGAGTCTCATATTGTAAAATAAATTTTCATAATTTAAAATCAAAACTGAATGTATATATTCATTAAATTTCATCCTCATGTATTTTTAAAGTAAAGTAAGGGTTGTATACCTGAACGTATCGCATTATTATTTTCCCAAGAACAAACCGCATTATCATTTTGAATGCGTGAAATGTCGAAAATACGCTGCATTGTTTCAAAGGTCACTAAGAATCATTTCTACAGCCTCAACAAAAGATTCGCAGACCTTTGCTGGTGGTGGTGTAATTGTGTTTTCATCGCCAACACAATATTTTCCTGTTTGTACTAAAAATCCTTTCATTCCCACTGCTTGTGCACCAGCTATGTCATCTCTTACATCCTAAAATATCATGATCAATTTAATATTAAATACTTTCTGTTGACATGAGATACAGGCTTCGAAGTTCCACACTTTTTTACTTTTCTTCTAATTTTTTCAGTAAAGTGATATACAAATTAGATCGTACTAACAACATTCAGTTTATGTTTCAATAAATAAAAAATTAAAGAAATGTATGCCTAAGGAAACTACTCTATACAAAAAAACTACGAAATCAATTAGAACAGTCACAGGGTTTCTTAAAAAATTTCAAAATAAGAAGGCATATTATATGTATATACCTTAGGGTGGATCGAATAAACAAAATTATGGAAATCGAACTTGGAATTTTGTGGAAAAGGTCAAAGCACATTTTGCTAACGCGCAAGTTGAAGGCAAGTTAAAGTTCAATCCACACCAAATTAATGATACTTTTTCAGGATTCTAAGGGACCGTACATAAAACATAAGATATTTGATTGAACATTCAATAATTTTGTTAAAAATTCATCCTTTTTTATTGAAACTTAAACTGTTTTGTTGCAAACTCCTCTTTTTCCTTGATAATTCAACAATTTGGTTGACATTTTTTTCTTTCGTGACTAAAAAATTTGGTTGCATTCGAAATTTAATTCTTCTGTTGAACATTCGTCTTTTTCGTTTGAAAATTCATTTATTTTTGTAGACATTTCATCCTTTTTGTTTAAAAATGCAACTGTCTGGTTAAAAATTAGCATTTTTCGTCTTGAAAATTCAACTATTTGGTCGAAAGTTAAACTACTTTGTTGAAAATTCACTTTTTTAGTTGAAGGTTGATCATTTTAGTCAAAAATTCATTCCTGTGGTTGACAATTAAACTATTTTGTTGAAAATTCGTTTTGTTTTTGGTTAAAAATTAATTTTTTTAAATGAAAATTTAATTATTTAATTTTTTATTGAAAATTTATCTTTTTTAGTAGAAAATTAATGTTTTAATACAAAATTTTGCTAAAAATTCGTATTTTTGGTAGAAAATTAATCCTCTTGGTTGAAAAAGTAACTATCTTGTTGAAAATTTATGTATTTTAGTGAAAAATCGTCTTTTTGGTAGAAAATTAATTTTTTGGTTGACAAGGCAACTGTTGGGTTGAAAATTAATCTTTTTAGTTGAGGATTCAAGTCTTTTGTTGAAAATTCGTCCTTATTAGTTAAATGCAACTGTTTTTTTATTTTATATAAAAATCTCTTTTGGTTGAAATATCAAATATAATTGAAATCTGAACTGCTTTCTTAGAAATGCATTTTTTTACTTAAGGTTCATAATTTTCGTTCCAACTTTATCTCTTTGGATAAAAAAACTAAACTACTTTGTTGAAAATTCAACTGTTTGGCTGAAAATTAACTTTCTTGTTGAAAATTCATATTTCCCTGTTGAAAATTCAACTGTTTGGTTGAAAATTAACTTTCTTGATGAAAATTCATATTTCCCGGTTGAAAATTCAACTGTTTTGTAAAAAATTCGTTTTTTAAAATTAAGTTCTTTTAAATGAAAATTCAGCTATTCTATTTTTGGTTAAATGTTGATTTTTTCAAGTTTAAAAATTCAACTATTCGATTGAAAATGTATGTAATTTGTCGAAAATCCGCCATTTTTCATAGAAAATTGATCTTTATTGAAGATTCAACTGTTTGAAAATTCATCGTTGCGATTTGGAAATGCATCTCTTTTGGTAGAAATTTCATATTTTTTTGTTAAAAATGTAACTTTTTGGTTAAAATGAATATGTTGTGGTTGAGGATTCAATTATTTTGTTGAAAATTCGTCCTATTTGGTTTAATTCGACTGTTTTTGATTTAAAATGAAAATCTTGTCTTGATTAAAATATTAACTATTACCCTTTCTATTGAGAATTCATCTTTTTTGGTTGAAAAATCATCTACTTCGTTAATTTATAAGAAACAGTAAGATTTTACCAAAAACCTCCCCTCCACCCATATTGTCTTTCGTTATTTTTGGATGACGCCTGAATAACTTTACGAAAAAAATCTAGTCGGCAAACATTTCGTAAGACAGGGGGGGGGGGGTCAAAACTTACGTAACTTAATATAGGGAGGTTTCGTGGATCAGAAAACAACTTTATTTATGCACGACCCCTAATTAAGGCGATTCAAAAAAATGAACTGTAAAAAAATTAGTGGGGTGGGCCGAAATCACAAAATTTTCGAAAAGCGAAAATTGCTAGTGTTGAAAAGTTGCTAATTGTTATCAGAAAGAAAAGAATAGTAATGCCTTTCTGAAATAAAAAATTGTCATTTGGTATTAAATGCTAATAAAAAATTAAAATTAAAAAAATATAACTTTTTCTAAATTGGATTTTTTTGTAAATTTTTGTAATTCTCAAAATTAAAATCGGTTGACCTCATTGTGACACGGAAAGATTATTTTTTTATTTTAAAAGGTCATTCGAGATTAGCGTTTTAAATATGGGTCTCTGAGTTCGTCTTGCTTTCATCTATGATTTGAAATGATTTATAAACAAGAATAATCTGCACAATTGTCGTCCATTGCAATTTTACCTAAAATCAAACAGATAATGTATATTAAGTACCCTGTAAATAACTAATATCTTTCAAAACATTTATTTTAGAGAAAAATTCCATGGATAAAAATTGTACATATTTACAAGATGAATACGAATTCTATGATAAATTTCATTTAAAAAATTGTTATTTTGTGTACATTGCATATTGTTGTTGGTCATGTGTGGAGATTATTGTGGTTTTCGAATTCTCTCAAATCATAGAGGAAACCAAGCCGAATTCATAGATCTACATTTAAAAGAACTTATCTTTATTAAATTTTCATGATCTACAAAAAAATATCAAGGTGCACCGTAATTTTTTTAAACCTCGATACACTACTTTTAAACATAGTTCCAATTTCGATATACATCATTTTGTTTTTTCGACGCAGCCTAATATAAATTCACCACATCTTGGAGCACATAAAGTTAAGAAAAAAACTGTAACCGTTGAAGATATTATTTAATACCTAGTTCAATATTTCCATGTTATCATCGGTCCTATATTTAATACAAATTTTGTGAAAAAAAGCTTCAAGCGAAAATTCTAGACCTAGCTTAAAAGGAATTTTCCTTTTAAATACGTTCTTTTTTTAGTTTAAAGTATGTCTCCACTACGTTTCAATTCAAAAAATAATTTTTGACTGATTTAAAAAGTCTACTTTTTTTTTTTAATTTTTAAGGATACTTTTTTCTTCAGAAAGATACATTTTTTAGTTCCGTGGGTCACTTCGAAGCCTGGTCAGATGTGATACATAGCATTTATTAATAATGTTTTTTACATCGCCAATCATAATAGCTTCTTCGGGGTTTACATCACCCAGAGCTGCTCTGAAAAACTGTGGGGTAGGTTTTCCTATGACATCAGCTTTAATATTTGCTGCATATTCTAAACCTTTAACAAACGCTCCAGGTCCTAATGCGAGACCATCTGTTCTTTTGTAATAACGACCTTCGTGTATTGCTATAAGAGATGCGCCATTCAAAATTAATCTGAAAGTTTGATGTATACACAAAATATGAGATATTAAAATAAATTTACTAATAATTTAATCAATCCTTGATAGTAAGGATTGGTCGATTAAATATTGGCCGACAAAAAAATGTATTTAAAAACGGTACCAGTATTAGTAACTTAGTATTAAGTTTGACACCAAGAACAGTCTTTAAAAGGAGCTTCCACGACCAAATAATTCTGCGACAACTGTAAATTAACTTCTACAGAGTGTCTACTCGCCTGAAAACCCTAGAAAACCGGGAATTTTCAGGAAATTTGTATATACCTGCAAAACCTGGAAATGTCAAGGAATTTTTCAAAAGACATGGAATTTTTTCAAGAGCGTGCTTAATTTTTTTAAAAAATTGTAATATAAAACTAAATAACAATGTTTCTTTATTTGTGAAAGTATCTTTATATTACGGAATTTAACTATTTTTTTGAAAATTCGTTCTTTTTTTGGTTGGAATTTTTTTTTTTTTTAGTTGAAAATTTGCCCTTTTTGATAGAAAATTAATCTTCTTTGTTGAAAATGCAACTCTTGTTAAAAATTCGCATTTTTTGTTGAATGCAACTGTTTTTGATTTAAAATTAAAATCTTTTTTGGTTGAAAAGGATGTCATTCTCAACCAAAAAAGTTGAAAATTCATTTTTTTTTTTTTTTTTTTTTTTTTTTTTTTTTTTTTTTTTTTTTTTTTTTTTT
>JAABKJ010002829.1:0-27087 GCA_011634705.1 Andricus grossulariae
ATTGTAGATTTCCATTTTATGTGTGGATTTCTCTTCTCGATCCGTTACCTTCTCCGATGATAATACAGATTTCTACTAAAAATTGATATTTAACATCTTGCTAAATAAAGCGTGATCCAGAAAAAAGAATTCTCCCTATGATCTCTCTAGTAGCTCAGTGGTTAGAGCACCTGACCGAAAATCAGTTGACCTGGAGTTCGAATCCCAGCAGAGTGAAAGGAGAACATCTTTATCCTGAATGAAATTTAATTAAAAATGTTTATTCTCCATCTTGTCTGAAATCACGTTAAATTATTTTCTGTATAGGAGAATATAACTTTGGTCGATCTTTTAGATTTCCATTTTATGTCTGGATTTCTCTTTTCGATTCGTTACCTTCTCCGATGATAATACAGATTTCTATTAAATAAACTAATTTTTTACAAAACAATTGAACTTTAATCAAATAGTTAAATTATCAGTTAATAAATTATTTTCAACAAAAAAAAGAAGAATTTTCAACAAGATGTATCCGTTTTCAACTCAAGAAATGAAGTTTCAACTAATATTATGAATCTTCAACCAAAAACATGAATTTTGAAGAAAGTAGTTCAACCTTCAACCAAGAAGTTGAATTTTCATCCTAAAAAATATTTTTATTGTTAATCAGAAACAGTTGAATATAACCGAAGAAGAAGAATTTCTAACAAAATACTTGAATCCTCATCTAAAGCAGATTAATTTTTAAGTAAAAAGATTACTTTTTTTGAAAAATAGACGAATTCTCAACCAAATATATAAATTTTCAACCACATAGAATTTTCACCCAAGAAGTTTAATTTTCTACCAAGAAGCATGATTTTCCAAAAAATTGATTACATTTGTAATCAAATAGTTTAAGTGTCAAATTAAAAAAAAAAAGATCAATTTGTAACCAAAAAGCGAATAGCTAATTTGTTATTAAAAAAAAAATTCAATTCATCAAACAAATTTTCTACAAGAAAGTAGTTCAACCTTCAATCCAGAAGTTGAGTTTTCAATCGAAAAATATAAATTTGCAAAAAGAAATGTGATAGTTGATATTTCGAACCAAACAATATTTTTTTTTTTCAAATCAGAAAACGTTGAATTTAACCAAAGAAGAAGAATTTTTAACCCAATACTTGAATCCTAATCAAAAGCAGATTAATTTTTAATCAAGAAGATGGATTTTCAATCAAGAAGATTATTTTTTAACAAAAAGAACAAATTTTCTGAAAAATACAATTATTTTAAACCACAAAGTGAAATTTTCAACCAATAGGTTTAATTTTCTACCAAAAAAAAGTATTAACTTTGTAACCAGAAATAAAATATTTGATTTTTCATGCAAAAAAATTAAATTTTCATTTAAAAAAAAGCATTTTCTACAAAACGGTTTCGAATCAAAGAAACGAATTTTCAAGAAGGTAGTTCGATTTTTAGCCAAAGAAATGAATTTTCAACTAAAATTATGTATCTTTAACAACAAAATTGAATTTATAACCTAAGAAGATAAATGTTCAAGACAAAATGGGATAGTTCATATCCCAAACAAAAAATATATTCTAAAATCATATTGAAAAAAGTTAAATTGAAACAAAAAAGATACATTTTTAACAAAAAACTTGAATCCTTAACTAAAACAGACTAATTTTCAACCAAACAGTTGCATTTCCAACCAAGAAGATAAATTGTTTATAAAAATGAAGAATTTTCAACAAATTACATAAAATTTTTCATTCGAAAAATTATTTTTCTACAAAACTTTTGAATTTTCAACCCGAAAATATGAATTTTGAACCAAGCAGTTAAATTTTTAACTTCATAGTTAAAGTATCAGTTGAAAAAGTAATTTTTAACAAGCCAAAAAAACAAAATTTTATCTAGGTAGTTTAATTTTGAACCAACGAAATAAATTTTAAACTGAAATTATGAGTGTTTAACCCCAAAAACAAATTTTTAAAAAAGTACTTTTAAAATATTAGGTTGGAAAACTGGAAATTTTGTTAAGAAAATAAGGTAAATTTTCCATTGCACTTTTTGATTTCGGACACATCTTTTCCAGCAAATTTTATATTATAAATCATTATGTTTATAAAATCTGAGTTTCTATTTTGAAAATACCGATTATATCTACATCATATATACGATTTGATGTATCAGATGAGAGAATATAATTTTTGAGTTATCGTTGAATTGAACCAATAAAGACAAATTTTCAACCAAATAATTCAATTGTTGACAAAAAAGGTGAATTTTTTAGTCAATGAGATAAGCTTTTTACACAAAAAGGTTGAGCTTGCAACCAAAAACTTGAATGTTGAACCAAAAATATTCAAAAAATTAATGTAGATACCATATTCTCGAGGTTTCAAGTCGAAATATATGTAACAAAGTAGTGGAATTTATCACACTCTACTAAAAATCATTTTTTTGGAAAACTAATTTAAAAAGAATATTTAATACAATTTCCAAAATTTTCAAACAAAAATCTGGATGATTTCAAGGTTATTTATTTACTTTCGCAGTATTTTCAAAAAATGGAAGGAAAAATTCGAGTTTCAAGATAATAAAATTATTATTAGATTACTGCAAAATATTTTGGTAATTTTTTAAAATAATTTTCAGGAAAATATTTAAAAAGATACCAATCTATATATTATTTTTTAAACACTTTGGAAATCTTATTATATTCTTTTAAAATTAATTTTTTAAAACAAAAAAATTAGTGTTAGTACTTCTACGAATCTTAATAATAATTTTGTATACATTCAAGACCTTTCAAAATGCTTTTAAAGCTTATAAATTTTCTGTTCGAAATCTTGAAAATCTACATTGTGTTTTAAATGTTTTGAAATGTTTTCACGTTTTGAATTATTTTGGAATTTTTCCAAAACCTTTAAATATCCTTGAAAAGCTTCAACATTTTATTTCGAAATCTTCGAAACTCTAAATTTAGTTTTTTATTTTTCGAAATCTTTTCCGATTTTAAATTTGTATCTTCTCAAAACTTGTAAATATCTCCTAAATGAACTCATTTTTTTCCAAACTGATAATTGTCCAATTGTTAATTATGAATCAAAATTCAATAATTTCACTCACATATCAAAAATTTATTAAATAGAACAAGTAAAATTGTAACGTTTAAATTTTAAATTTAAAACTATGAAATATTCACGATTCAAGGCTTTTCCCGGGTAGAAACTGCCTCTTTATGCCTAAACTAAATATTGGCTCTTACGAGGCCGCAGCCAGATTCATAAAGATATATTTTGAAAACAATTTCTTTCAAATAATTGTTTTCTCGTGAGGACCTTGTAAAGCAAAATGAAGTTGGCAGTGAGTTGAATATAATTCGATTTCGATTAATTGAAGATGTTATGGTGATACTCTTCGTACTGAGTGCTCCCAATTAGGCTCCCCCAACCGCACTGCGCATGCGTCGCACCAGCAGCCTTATTGGATGTTGATCGCGCGCTGATGTGAAATGATTAAATATGCAAATCAATTTTTTACAGTATATAATTATTATCAAGTAAAAACAAATATTATGAATTATTTAGAATTTACATTGGCGAAAACAGTCTTACTTTCATTTTGAATTTAAAATCAATAATTTATTTTTAAATAGTAATATCAGATTATTAGTTAAGCTTTCACTCTAAAATACTATTCTGTGATCTAAAAATTGATTTAATTAAGTCTACAATGATGATTCATTATAAAAAATTGATTTACACATATATTAACTTCAAAAAAGCGCGCCGTATACAGCCAATGAGACGGTTGATGCGACGCATGCGCATTGGAGTTGGGCAGCCGAATTGGGTGTACTGTTCGTACTTCAGAAGGAACCTATTCCTTTTTACGTGAAGAAAATGCGTTTCTGATAAGCACATTTTATTTGAAATGAAGGATGGAAGCAATTGTAACTTCTAAATAAATATATAATTTGTAATGCAGATTAATGATTTTAACATATACAGTAATAACAATAATAGTGCAGACGAAAAGTAATATAATAAGTTTAAAACATTTGCGTTCATGAATATTTTACTTCATGTTAAATTATTATTCTAACTGTATGTGTAGAAAATATTACCGTGCAATTAAAAATCTGTATTTATTAAGAATTTACCATTTCTTCAAGTTTTCATTTTAAATAAACCCGCAAAAAATGAATGAAAGAACGCATGCGCAATACTGGGGAATGGTTCTAGTATATTGAGGGACTTTAGATTCTAAGAAGACCCTATTAGTAGGCCCTCATTGTGTAGCCTACTCATGAGCTCGCTAGCTGAGCGTGACGTTTCCGATTGCGCCCTCGATAGATTGCCACTTTAGGGCCTCGATAGTAAATAGGAAATCTAGACAGGGCCTATTAAGAACCAAGTTTGAATTTCTACTTGGGCGGAGGTGGCGTAACATTTTTATAATATAGAGTTATAACCACACTTTCTTCTTGGCAATGGTTGTGTTATCAATAACATTTCACCTTGAGAAGATCAGACCTATTTGTGATCAAATAGACTTTAGATTACAATTTTACAGTAGTCGGTTGCCAGCAGACCTTTTATTTATGGGTATGCAAATTCGGTAATTTTAGCTACTCCACATTTTTTAAATCTGCCTTAGCAACAGTAATGTTTGTTTTAAATCAATAAAATGTAAATATCTTAGAAGGAGAAGCGTTACACTGCTAGTCATTAAGATAATGATCGTATATAATTTAAGGAGACACTAGAGTCTTCTTTAGTTACAGTGTTAATCAAATTCTTGAATAATACATTAATTCCTTCTTCGTCTCAAAAGAAAAGATGAGGATTTTTGATACGCTCGTCATATACTTGGCGGTCATACTCAATTCTATTGGTAAATATAAACATATGATTTATATATAATTTTAATTACACCTTCTTGAGCCATAAATCAATCAGATTTTTGCTCGATTTAATCTTAATTTATTCCCGATTAATATTTTCTTCCAAAGATTATCTCAGTTTGTCGGAAATTAGTGCGAAATTGATCCTTATTCATTCCGGGAGAATCCAGAATGTAGGTATGCAATAAAAAAAGGAATTCGAAAATGCCCCTATTGTTGTAATATTTGCAACAAATTTTAAAAGTACAAACTAGTCTAAGTTAAAGTGGAACTCAGTTTCCTCTTGTGTCAGAAGGATGCTTTCTAACACATGCACAAAGGGTACCCTACCAACTGTGGTATACTATCTGTACATGTGATTTAGGGTGGACTTCATTTTCCAGAACATTATTTTTTTATTTTCATCCCCTTGTTTAGTTCGAATGCCCAAAAAAATCGCCTCTAAATTTGCGCCAAATTGGTTAAAATTAACCCGTGCCCCAAAGACGATGAAGCCGGAGCCGAGAATTCGATCACGAATACAGTTCGTTTATCGAAGGCTTGGTCAACGATGTCAGCCTTCGAGTGTGCAATGGAGACTGCTGTCCGAAACTTGTAGTTCCCAAAAATGCAGCGTTAATTAACTCTTATCTTCCTCGGACCATTTGGCAGGGCAGGGGCGAAAGTCAAAGTCCTAATACGGGGCTTAAGCGCAAAATATGGTACTAAAGTAAATTATTGTAAGATATGATCATGTTCATAGTACTTACGGGAATAAGAATTGGTCATATCTTTTATTAGTAAAATTGCGGAAAAGGTCGATCCCCTTCGATTTGTTTACACTCACAGATTTTATGAAATTTTTACGCTGAATATGAATCCACCCGCAAAAAAATGTAGCTCTTTTACCGTTTTCATCATGTATTTAGATGAAAATTGTTCTTTTTCGGTAGAAAATTATGGGACTGGATCGAAGAGCAGATTATAACTTTCTGACGCTTATCGTGGAGAGACCCCCTACTGCTTTAATTCAAGCAACTACTTGGTAAAAAATTTATCTTTGTTTAGTTGAAAATTGATCTTTTACACGTTTGTCGGAGGCATAACTCTTTTGAATCTACCAGTCGTGAAAATGGTGGTAATTTTTTATTACTGCGACCATCATCTTGGTTGAAAACTCCTTTTTTTAGTTTAAAATTCAACTATTTATTTAAAAATTTATTTATTTCCTTGAAAATTCGTTTCTTTTTTTTATTGAACACATCATTTTTTTATTTAAAATTAACATCTCTTTCGGGAGTAAATTTCAATTACTTGGTTGAAAGTAGAAATACTTTATTACAAATTTTATTTTGTGATTAAATGTTTTCAAAATTTCCATCGCCAATAAGTGCCGAATACATATTACGTCATCCGTAAGAACAAGTCTGGTCGCTGATCCCCACAAAAGGGGAAAACAGAAGGTAAAAACCTTTGAAAAAATTGGGGTTTTGTCCTGAATGGGAGAACTAAAGCGACTGATAAATTTAAAGAAATTATCCAGTACCCTCCAAATATTGGCTCTTATAATTTTGCCGAAAGATGACCTTTCAAAACATTTAATTAATGCTATTAAAGAGACAGTGACATAACTTAACATGAATATAAAACCGTCTAAAAAATTAAGTCGTTCGAAGCCATGGTTTGGTACACAATGCAGAAAAAGTAAAAGAGAGCTGAAACAAGTTCTTAAGAAATACGCGGAACAAAAATTCAATCCTGATGTTGTGCCGATTCATACGAACTGTAAAAAAGTACATACAAAATTATTAGATTCCAAGAAGGAAGATTATAAGAATTCCTTGTTGGATTCTCTCGCGAATTCAAACTGCTCTGAACAAGTCTGGAAAATAGGAAATGGCTATAATTTCATACCTTCGTATGAAGATGATATAGACTTAAAATATGGGAACTTAAAATCTCTCGACTCAGTCCGGAATTCAAATTCTTGCTTAATACCAATTAATAATTTCCGTAATCCTTATCTTTACTCACATATAACTCTTGATGAAACTATATGAAGCTCGAAACTGTCAAAAAATGGTAAGGCCCCTGGTCCGGATGGTATTAGCTATGACTTTTTAACAAAATTGGCACGGCAATCTGATCCTTCACTTAAACTCCTTATTTAATAAAATAATTGATGAAGAAAAGGTCCCAATATCGTGGTTTCAAACATTTCTTAAAATGACACACAAGAAAGGGGATGTCACTGATTCTGCTAACTACCACCCTATTCCCTTAGTTAACTATGTTACAAAGATATTTACGAAAATTCTTTCCAAAAGGCTAACAGCTTGGGCTGAAGACATGCAACTCCGTCGAGAGTGGCAGGCAGGCTTCAGAAGGGGGAGATGTTGCACGGATCTCTGAGACTGAACGGAGGCAAACTTTTTGTACTATATGTATATTTCAAAGCATCCTTTCCCTCAGCTAGTTAGAATATTTTATGGAACAAATTAATCTCGAAAGGTTGTAGGTCACAATTTATCAGATTGGTAATAGATTTTTACTTTAAAGCTAATATTGCGATCCCTGGTTGGAATGCGTAAGATTCTTGAAGGATTATTAGATTACTGTAGGGTAAATGAGCTCGAAGTCAACATAGAAAAAACAATAATAGTGATCTACAGAAAGGCAAAGGTCAGGACGAAAGATGAAGTTGTTCGTAAATCTAACCTAGCTGTAGAAGCAACGATTCCTCATATTCACAGATTAAAACTTAACTCATGGAACCCTCTATTCGACTTTTTGATAGTCTTGTATCTAGCATTTTAATGTAGGGTGCGCATATATGGAGTCTCAGGTATTTACATTTTATAGAAAAAGTGCAAACCACTTTTTATAAAAGAATCCTGCATGTTTTACCAAATACTGCTGGACATGCTCTTAGATTAGAAGTAAGTGCATCTTAACTTGCAGTTAGAGTTTTTGGGTCAATTCTCAGTTGGGTAGAGAAAATTCTCAATATGTTCGACGATTGATACCCGAAGAAATATTATTGAAGATTGAGAGAACTGGAAAGATTAAAAGATGATTTGTCAACCCTAGAGAAATACAACTGGGCCCGCCAGGTTAGAAGTATGTTTAAAAAGATTGGGATAGAGAGCGATTGGGAATTTGTTCCTCTTGCCTCTCTACAAAATAATAAATCGGCGTGGATAAGAGCTTATGATAAAATATCATGTCTAGAATATTTGCAGAGAGCCCACTCGTCCTCTAATGTAATACTTTATTTATTTATTATACGAGAAGTACCTCAGAAATATTTAACTCTGTCAAGTACACCACCTGTTCATATAAATCAGATGATTCTCAAACAAATAAAGCACTTCTACTACTACTACATATTATGTCATCGAAAATGTTTTTCTTTGCGTTTATAAATCGGCGATGACAGTCTGCTACCATATAAATATTTTCAGAGAAAGACAATTGATCAAAAATTTGTATTACTTTATGAAATAAAAAAGTGCATAAAAAATTTGTAAATAAAAATTATGAATGAGAAATTTCTTACAAAGTTCCTAAATTACATTGTTTTTTCTCCTTTTCTTCAATAAGCTACGTTTTTGAACATATAAGTACTACAAAAATAAGAATTCCTCATACAATTGAAAAGTAGTTCATAAATGAGTTGCAAATCACAACTTATTCATGCATGATTTCTTTCTGCAACAAAAAATTTTCAAATTTGATCATTATTCCTTATATTATGAGGATATACTACGCTGCACTTAGGGTAGATTCTTTGGGTCTATGTCAAAGGATCCTCAACTTTTAGAATATTAAAAATGAAAGCTGATTCTTATTCCCTGAAATATTCAGGACATCCTAATTAATCTGCCAAATATTTTCTATAGAAAAGTAAATAGGATGTTTGCATCGTTTATTGGACCAGTGATTTAATTGCTGGCACCCGGTCACACACAATGATGAATAACAAATTTGTAGACCTTTTTTGGGCGAACACCTCTCGTCTCTTCATTTTTTTCATACCTCGTGTCCTTTTTCCAAATACTTTTATATATTTTTTTTATTTTTAGTGTTAGTTTTTATGATTGAAACAATAGCTAGGAGTTTTATCAAAAAATTATTGCTAGAAAATCTGGAGGTCCTTTTTGATTGAACAATTATAATTATAAATACATTTTTTTTCGTAGCTTGCATAGGTTGACCGCAAAATAAAATTTTTGAGTTTTCAGTATTTTCCTTTTGTGGTTAAAAACAGGACCGATGGTAACAAAATACAGGTACACGAAATCGAAATTTCGTTTCTGTGCCTTGAAACGTGCGACAAAGGAAACTCCAATCCAAATAGTCTTTTAAAAATTACACTGTAAACAGACGACAACGACGATAGCGACGATGGCAACGACAGACACCACCATACAGCCATTTTTACCGATTCAGGGGGTTTCGGTACGCGAATATTGAAAGAAATATGTTAAAGTTACTTTTCGCATTACACTAATACCTTCTCATTATGATCAGAATGCAAAAAAATGTCTTACTTGCATACGAAATCTATTTTTTTTGTAAGTTTCTGAAAGAATTGTGTTTATTTTTTTATTTTAACTCATAAGAATGTGCTTTTTTCCTTTGTATAGCATTTTTTTAAACTTAGAGATAAAAAAAGTAAAGTATTGAAAAGCTAAAATTGCTTCTTATTAGTTATGATTTTCTCCAATAAATAAAATTATGACAATCTGTAAGGTTTCGATTAAATTAAAGATTCTGAAAAGAATTGTCTAGTAATACTGTTTGTAGAAACGGAAGATAGAAGAACTTTCTGTTGGGCTTCATTATTTAACTATTAAAAATTATTTTCAGGGTGTAATAAAATATTTCTAATTGTACAAAACACCATTTTCAATTGAAAATTTTAGTGTTTATATAACACTACTCATAGTCTACTCAAATAAAGGCTTCTGATGAAACAAAATACATTCATACATTTTTTTATTTAAAATGTATGGGCTGACGCTGTTGGATATGCAAAAAAGTTAATTGGTGAATTATTGTCAAACATTTTGAATCTTGAATCCTAAAATTTTTCCAATTCAACAAGAACTTATCTACAATCAGTTTTATACGTCCACCTGAAAAAAAAAACACAATTTAAATATTTTCACTTTTTACGCGTAGAAAATCTTCTATCTTCTTTTATACAGAAGGTATAACCGTTAGTTCTGCAGTCGCTACCCCGCGCACTGTTAGTTTTGCCTGAATTTCCATTTGAGAATTATTCACAGTCAATACGAACATATGGTTGTGTGCTTTAAGTAACAATTAACACTCTATTTCTTGTTGCAGAATTGAGTTTTCATTTTGACTGTTTACCTAATGGGGACCCAATTCCTGGTGTTCCTCCGTCCGGCACTTCTAATTCTCCTGACAGAAATCATTCTCCTGAGAGGTCTCTTCCTCCTGCCGAGCCCGTTCTTCATGATAGATCCAGGTCTCCTCCTGGAAGGTATCGTTTTCGGCATATACTTGGATTTGCCCTCGAAGAACTTAGTTTTATTCGACTTATTCCCAACACGAATCCACGCCGGACATTCGAAATTCGCAGATACACTTTTCCTGCAGACAAACCAATTTGTCTGAGAGGAAGAGGTTATATCCCTGCGCCCATGCCAACCGAAGAGCGAAATGTATTAACAACATCCACTGGTGACGTCGTGGCACTATTTGACCGTAATAATACAATGCTTCGTGGAGTATATACAAAAGATGCTCGTACCGTTCTAAGACGGGCGAAAATAAACATGTTTAGTGGTTCAGTTCTCGAATTGAACGCACAGGAAATCGAGGAATCTCCTCTCGCAAATTTCTCAATCTTACGGAATTATAAAGCATTACATGTAAACAACATGTAAATAAAAATTATCCACACCATAAGTCAATTGAAAATATTATAAAAGTAAAAGATAATATTGTTTGAAATCTGAATTCAACTATAAATCTTACATATAACTAATAATTACAGTAAAAATGCAATGCTTCATCATTCTCAAGGCTTAAATCTTCCTTTAATGCCCCAGTCTCCTTTTCTCGGTAACAGATAAAAAAGTTTCATCACAGGAAATATGAAAAAATGTCTCACCATCTAGACATCAGTTTGCAACAATAAAGAAAAATGTTCATATTCAAATAGAGCCTGGGCTTTCAGTTATTGTACCCTGTATATGTACACGGTAAAATCAAGATACAAATTATAAAATGTATCATACAAATATTGACCGCTGGAAAAGAAAAAAATAATTTGCGAAATACAAATATGTCAGAAAAATAGGTTTCTTGACAAAATAAAAAAATGTTAATTATTTCCTTAGTTATTCCCATTTTTCGAAAACATCGTTATTTGACGTTCTTTTAATAATATGTAATCAATTTCTTCCTGTATAAAAATAGTTATTTGTGATACAAGGACGCTATACGGTATCTTTTCGGCCGATTGTCAAAGTTGCAGTACGAGTCGGAGTCGAGACGAAGAACGAGTAATGCAATTCACATGAGGCAAAGTACTAATCTAAAGTGATAATCTAAAAACCGAAGAGGGAATCCAATCGAATCCAAGCCAATTCAATTCGATTCCCAAAAGGAAGGACGAGTATTGAAATTTACACGTGACAAAGTGCCACCTAGTGGCGTCTACATGCCAAAGTTGGGGTCATTGCAATCATCGTACCATAAAGTACAGATACAAATGACCGTCAGCCAATCAGTTCACAGCGTCAGTAACTTTTTAGTACGTTGTACCGTAATTAAAAATTTTACGACCTAGGTCAAGAAGTGCTATTTTGGATATCGTTCATAATACCTACAATCGCACTTATGGTGGCAGTGTGATGAAAAATATATTTAATTAACTTGTTCATTAAACTAATCCCTTGTATTAAAAAAAATTCTATTCATAAATCTAATATCAAAACTTGACTTTATTTTTGAATTCATCACTTTCATTACCTTCAACGTGAATAAATAAAATAATAATACTCATGTATTTGACGGAATTTTTTTACACGTATTCTTTTTGGTCGACATAAAACTTTGAAGTTAATTTTTGCTCGTGAAAAGCAAAAATACCAAAATTTGGAGGCTTATACTACAGCCATTATTTTGATTTTCAAAGGTAAGGCAAGAGATTAGAATTTAGCAATATCTAAACGTCCGATACACCAAGTTTCATTAATGTTAATGGATAATTATTAGATAATTAGATACAAAATAGGTTATTTTCTAATAATCTTTGGTTAAGTTAAGGCTTAAGTTAATACTCTTTCCTAAATTCCAACATTTTTCCTAATAAAAAAAGTGTAAATTGTTCAAATATATGTTTGTTCTGATTATAAGAAAATATAAAAAATGATTCTATGTGAATTTTGGCGATCACTACAAAAAATGTTTAGGGGTAAAACTATGCTCTTATATTTCTCTCTTTTTAAAAGAACATACATTTTATGAC
The DNA here is from genome assembly GCA_011634705.1 of Andricus grossulariae. Taxonomy (NCBI): domain Eukaryota; kingdom Metazoa; phylum Arthropoda; class Insecta; order Hymenoptera; family Cynipidae; genus Andricus; species Andricus grossulariae. The sequence continues at coordinate 12,372 of JAABKJ010002829.1, forward strand.
TTTTACCAGAGACAAATAATTTTTTTAAATTGACAAAAATGAGAGTTTTCTTCTTTTTATTAGCTACAATTTTTATTGATGTAATTGTATATCCATTAGCATTTGCTAATAAACTGAATAACAGCAAGCTGATATCAGTATGTTTTGTTTTACAGTCCTTCCTTCTTATTACAGATAATAATTAATTTCTAGATGTAGATGTCGGCGGTAGCATTAACTCGGGACATTTTACAAAGTACATAATCCTCGGCTGTGAAAAAATACACTCCAAACCAATGTTTGTGTGATAGTGGGAGATGGGGAAGTCAAACAGCAGCATTAAAATTATCTACGCTTTTTTAAAGTAGAAATGTTTAAAATTTAATAATATCTTCTTCAATAAATGTAACCAACATTGAAATGTATAATGTAATGTTTTCATTTAAAGACCATTTCCAGTGCTACACAATAAGTAAAAATTAAGACAAAAGAAAAAATTATTCACATTATAAATTGACAAATTCATCAAATACTTCAAACAACTTTTCACATTATCTGTGGTTTACAATAGATAACGGCATTACTGATTTTTAATATTTTCTTTCCAAATTCAACTTACGGACCTCTACGTAGAAATTAACTCTAGAACGCACCTACCATTTTTTTTTCTTCTAAACCTGCAATGGTGTACAATCGTTCACCAACTTTCTTCTTCCCGTGAAAAACTTCCCATATGCGGTAATACGGTTTAATTATACATGAATCTCTTCATTTTTCAATAAAAAAAGAATGGTGCGTGATAAATTCAAATTTATTAAGCATACATTTGTGAAAAACTGGTTCAAAGCGAATCGAAAGAAGGGACTGCTAGATCAGGGTCAGAGATGGAATTTTTCGTGGGGTATATTTTTACCCCGTATGTGGTTAAGTTAAGATGAAAGAAATTGTGCGAAATTTTAAAGAACCGTTTTTAAAAACAACTACACAATATAAACCAGTTTGTGTGACGTAATTGCACGAAAAGTGTTAAAATAAGAGAAATATGTTTCCAAATAACATTGTAAAACGACTCATAAGAAACAGATTTATGACAATTGAAACAAGAGGGAGAAAAAAAGATAGACACTCAAACCGCCTCGCTCTCATTTCTTTATTATTTATGCGTTTTTTTTCTATTGCCAGGATCCAATATTTTTTTAGGCCTTCTTGATTATAAAAAACTTGAAAATTCCAAAATGTCTAAAATGGCGTACCCCATGATTAGGGTAAAAAAATTGCTTTCCCTATAGTTATTACCTCTTTATGGTGGAAGAAACTTTTTTTTGAATCTAATAAATCATCGAAAATTGTTTATGATAAAATATTTCTAAAATTTGCTAGAAAAATAAGTTTGATTTCAGAACTTATCCGATGATATCAAATATCCAGAATTTTGAATAATTTCACGATGGCGGTCATACGAACAATAAAAATGGTTTTACATTTATAATTTTCAACAAAATCGACATAAGCTTCGAGAGAAAATCAAGTTTATCTTAAATCATCTTCTGTTAATACTTGATATAAAATTGTTGAAAATCCAAGATAGCGGCCAATTTTTTTGCAAAAATATCTTAGTTCCGCATTTCCAAATTAAATACTTCCACACTTCGCCAGAAAAAGGAGTTCTTCTTAAACTATTTTGTGTTTATTTTTGTCACTAACGCTCGCCTTCTCGCTCCCTCTCATGGACCTCCCCAGATCCACTTTCCTCGCTCCCTCTGTTTCTATCTTGAACGATAAATCCCCAGGATCCACCTCAGCCTGGTGTGTAACCTTTTCCCCGTATCTCTGGTGAAGATCCCTCCCACATCCTTCTATAGTATTCCTACCAATTTTCTCCTTACCGGTATCAACAATTACCACACGAAAAGCAAGAAGCATAACATGTTAGCGGAATTTACAGAATGGGGCTCGCTCATTATTGCAAGTTGATGTCATTACACGGTAAGGCATTTTTCATATTTCCTGCAATGAAAACTTTTTTATCTGTTTCCGAGAAAGGGATACAGGGGCATTAAAGAAAGATATAAGCCTTGAGAAAGATGAAACATTGAATTTTTACTGTCATTATTAGTTATCTGTAAGATTTTTGGTTGAATCCGGATTACAAACAGTATTATATTTCACTTTCACATTTTCTTCAATTGACTTATGGTCTGAATAATTTTTGTTTACATGTTCTTTACATGTACTGCTCTATAATTCCTTAGGATTGGGTTATTTCCTATAGGAGATTCCGCGATTTCATGTTCGTTCATTTCGACGACCGAGCCACTTTCAATGTTCATTTTCGCACGTTTTAGCTTCATACGAGCATTTCTTGTATATATTCCACGAAGAATTCTATTATTATTCTCAAATATTGCCACGACGTCACCCGTGGATGTTATTAAAACATTTCTCTCTTCAATTGGCATGGGCGCAGGGCCATTATCACTTCCTCTCAAAAAAATTAGTTTGTCTTCAGGAAACGTGTATCTGCGAATTTCGAATGCCCGGTGTGGTTTCGTGTTGGGAATAAGTCGAATAAAACTAACGTCTTCGGGGGTAAATCCAACTATAAGCCAAGAACTATGCCTTCCAGGAGGAGACCTAGACCGATCACGAAGAGAAGGCTTGGCAGGAGGAAGAGACCTGTCAGGAGGATGATTTCTGTCAGCAGAATTAGAAGTGCCGGAACGAGGAGCACCAGGAATAGCGTCGCCATTAGGTAAACAGTCGAAATGCAAACTCAATTCTGGAACAAGAAATAGAGTGTTAATTTATACTGAAAGTACACAATCATATGTTGGTATTGACTGTGATTAATTCTCAAATGGAAATTCAGACATGAATGACAGCGCGCGAAGCGGCAAATGCGGAACTAACGGTGCTACCTTTTGCATAAAAGGATGTAGAAGATGGTCTACGCGTAAAAAGTGAAAATATTTGAATATTTTTTTTCAAGTGGACGTAGAAAACTGATTGTGGATGAGTTCCGGTTGAATCGGATAATTTTGAGGATTCAGGGTTTAAAATGATTAACAATAATTCGCCAATTAACTTTCTTGTATGCACAACAGCGTCAGCCCAAACATTTTAAACAAAGAAATGTCTGGATATGTTTTGTTCTAATGAAACCCTTTATTTGAGTAGACTATGAGTAGTATTTGCAATTTTTTTTATATATTACCTATTAGATACGAACATTTCGAATTGAAAATGGTGTTTTGTACAATTAAAAACATTCTATTATGCTTCGAAAGTCATTATAATTAGTTTAATAATCAAACCCAACATAAAGTATTTCTGTCTTCCGTTTCAACAAACAGTATTAATGGACATTTTTTTCAAATTCGTTAATTCAATCAAAACTCTCCAGATTTTCATCATTTTATTTATTGGAGGGAATTACAACTAATAAGAATGTTCAATTAATAGAAATATATGAACTTTTAATATTCATGTTATACTTTACCGACTATTTAGCACCACATCATATACAAGACAATTGATATTTAATACATAATACGAATTTTAATGACATTTTTAACTCCAATTCTTAATTATCTCACTACTTGTCGCAATTTTTTATTTCGTTTATATAGTGTAGCTGATGTGGCTCGGCGTCGCTAACCAATAGATCACAGTAATACAAAATTATCACCATTTTCACGACGAGTAGATGCAAAGCAGTCATTCCACCGACAACCATAAAAAACATGAATTTTTAAATAAACAAAGATATATTTTTAACCAAGTAGATGAGTGTTCAACCAAGAAGATTAATTCAGGCTCCGGATCAAAGAACTGTTTATAACTTTCTGGCGCCTTGTGTGGGAGGTCCCCTAAGCGTCTGGAAAATGAAGTCCACCCTAAATCACATGTACAGATGGTACACCACAGTTACTACACAGAAAAAAACTAAAGTTAAATTTTGTTGCACGTAAAATTTTCCGCTGTTAAAGTTTACATGCTATTTCGCGAAAGGTTTATCATATGATCCCTGGCAGACCAGCCGATCGCAGGCATTACGCTACAGCGTAATGCTAAAGTAATATGGCATTATAATTAATAAAAGAAACAAAATAAATATGTAAACTGTTGCAATTAAAATAATACGTTGAAATTTACGTTAAATGGTCATGCCGTAATTGCAATAAGTTTCTTTTTCAGCATTAAAAAATGAAAAAATAATGTGGCTGTCATTGCAGTCTGCTAACAACGGCTTCAAGCGTGTTGCCAATATGCAGGGGCCCGACCTCAATAACAGCCACTTTGTTTTTTTAATTTCTTAACGCTGAAAAAACAACTCGTTGCAATTACGGCATGACCATTCAACGTACTATGAGAATTGCAACAGTTTACATATTTATTTTGCTTCTTTTAATAATTGTAATGCCATATTACCTTAGCATTACTTTTGCATCACGCTGTAGCGTAATGCTTGGGATCGGCCGGTCCGCCACGGATGGCATAAAAGCTGTCGGCTACTACGCCCTTAGCAGCAATGGGGAAACGACAAAGTATAGAACGTAGAAATGGCAACAGAAAAGAAAATTGAAAGATTGTTTTTACGTATCAATCTCCTCTGAAATAGGTTAGACTATTGTAACAGGGCTAGAACTTATTTTATACCGCTGAGCAAACAGAAACCGACAGCCATGAATCTCTATTCTGCTCCAATTTATTGAAGTTAAGAGACGGTAGATAACGCTGGCGTCGTAATTCTCGTTATTTTTTGAATAAAAATGGAGCGATAATGAGGCAAAAGATTATCCGGGCAACGTTCAAGATAGGAAATTATCTCCGATTCATGTAAAGTTTAACCGGCAAGGTTATTTTTTGTTGCAGCGAATCTTTCACTTGGAATCGATGTAAAATGTTCCGTGCAAAAATGTCTGATACCAGATTCGAACTATTCGGAATATCCTTTTTATACAGACAGAATTATTTCGCAGCAATATTAGGTGAAGTTTGTCGCAAAAGGATCATTTTTGCTGCAGAAAGATTTTTTTAAACAGATGAAATTCATTTTAACCTTAAATTCTAGACTACTATGTGCTTTTAAAATTCTTGCCAATTCCATGTCAATAAGGGCACATTCGAATACCATTTTTTATTGCATACGCACATTCTGGCTTCTCCCGGACTGAATTAAGATTGAATTCGTACTGATTTCGACAAACTCAGATAATCTTCGGAAGCAAATAGCAATTGGCATTGAATGAAGATTGAATCGAGCAAAAGTCTGATTTGTGTATAGTTTAGAAAGGTGTAACCAAAATTGTAGATGTGCCATAAGATTATATTTACCAATAGAATTAAGCATAACAGCCAAGAATATGACAAGTGTATCTTGTATCATTAGACAAAAAACGTATTAATGAATTATTCAAGAATTTGATTATCACTGTGACCAAAGAATATTCTAGCACATCCTTGGTTTATATAGATCATTATCTTAATGACTGCAAGCGTCAGGCTTGTCCTTCTGAGGTATTTGCAATTGCATCAGTAGAGCAGCTCAGTTTACCAAACTTGCGTATCTGTACATTAAAAATGTACTGACAACCGACTTTTGTCAAATTGGAATCTAAATTCTCTTTGATCACAAAATGGTCTGAGCTTCTCAAGGTGAAATGTTATTGAAAATACACCCATTACCAATAGGAAAGTGTGGTTATCTCTTCATTATCAATATAGATCACTTGGTTAGGCTGACGTCGCCTTTGTCTATCGGCCCCTTGGACGCCCTCATCTTCGAATGCTACCGGCGGTAATTCTAGGAAGGCGGTACATCAAGGGCCTTTATATCAAGGTTCAAGTGTATTGGACAAACGCATTAGAGGGGCGAAAACTATTTTCCCGAGATAGTTGTATTTCGCAGTTAGAGTTCTTTCCTTTGAAGGCGTCAACATTGTGTAACGTGTTAGATTGGTGTATATGTTAAAATTAAGATTGACTGAAAGGACTTACTTTTTTGATTTCGCGATTGAAAATTGAACACTGTCTTTAAGGGCATCCTAACTTGTTACATTCAGGCGCACATATACTAGGGGAAAATTCAATATATTTTCAATAAAATTCCACAAAACGTAGTGAATGTTCCCTATTCCGCTTCAGGGAAAATTCCGTGCATTCACCGTAAGAATTAACAAAATTTTAGGGAATTTTCCTAAATTTGTTTTGGGGAAAATTCCAAAATTTCTTTTGTAATATTTCACAAGTTATTTTAGGGAATTTCCCTACTGCGGAGTATGGAAAATCCCCTAATTTTGGTGTATATTACTTCCACACGACTTTGGGGGAAATTCCCTGAAAAAACTTCAACAGTGTATCAATAACCGTTCACCTTGAGAAGCTCAGACCATTTTGTGCTCAAACAGAATTTAGATTCTAATTCAACAGAAGTAGAGTGTTAGCACAGTATTCATATACAGGTAAGCAAGTTTGGTAAGCTGAGCTGCTCTACTGATGCAATTGCAAATACCTCAGAAGGACAAGCCTGACGCTTGCAGTCATTAAGATAATGATCTATATAAACCAAGGATGTGCTAGAATATTCTTTGGTCATAGTGATAATCCAATTCTTGAATAATTCATTAATACGTTTTTTATCTAATGATAAAAGATGAGGATTTTTTATACACTCGTCATATTCTTGGCTGTTATACTTAATTCTATTGGTAAATATAATCATATGGCACATCTACAATTTTTGTTACACCTTTCTAAACTATTGCTATGGAATTTGCAACAGTTTTGAAAGCACAGAGTAGTCCAAGTTAAAGTGGTACTCAGAAAAATTTCCTCTTATGCCAGAAGGTTGCTTCTTGACACAAATGGAATTTTCTCCTAAATTTAAGGTTAAAATGAATTCAATTTGTCTTAAAAAGAATCTTCTTGCAGCAAAAAATATCCTTTTGCGACAAACTTGACATCATATTGCTGCCAAATAATTCTGTTTCTGTAAAAAGGATATTCAACTGGTTTAAAAATAAACCACGCAAGAGGACGATGCCTTTTTATCAAACTAACTATTTTTCTGAGTGGGAAGCGAAAATTTGCCGTACATCCACCTCAGTCCGAATTTTGTATCAGACACCTTTGCACGCAGCAACTTTGAACATGCGCAAAGGGTACCCTACCAACTATGGTGTATTAGCTGCAAATGTGATTCAGGGTGGGCTTTACTTTTGAGAATGATATTTTTTGTTTTCACTCCCTAGTTTAGTTCGAATGCCCCAAAAAAATTTTCTCCAAAGATCACTTATGTACATGGTACAATTAGAAAGGACAAAAATGACTTCCTTTTTGGAATACGCAATTAAAAAATAAATAGCGTGTTGGAAGGCGAACTAACTTGTTAAATTATACCTTATTTACATTGTTAATTCAATCATTAGAATTACAATATAATTGTATGCAAAATAATTTGCTTTTGCAAAATTAAAAAAATCTAGAGATATTTTTAGGAGAAATCCAACAGCATCTTTGATTTATTTATCAGAATCTAAGTTTTATTTTTTTTAAATTCACTAATTGGAAATCCATTTATAGATCTTTCGGTGGCAGACTCAGCGTGGGTGGTATAAAGATAATAGTTATTTATTAATTAATATTGTTTTTCAAAAAGTACAGAATATTTCACATTAAATATTTAACAAGTGAATGAGCAATATAGATAAATAAAAAATAAATAATTATAAATGTAATTTTCCAGGTGTCATTCAAGAAAAACTATCTCCATTTTAATGGCCCTTTGAATTTTCAAATAGGATTTGGGTCAATTAATCTAGGGCACCAGAGATCTACAGTTGAAAGGAATTTTCTGAGAAAAATTAAAAGGATCACAATGATTACCCCTCCACTCTTTCAAAATTAGATTCTAAGAATATAGAAAAGCAAAGGAGCGCGGAACGCGAAATCCAGAAGAAAACTTAAATTTCCCAATCTTGCCATTTTACAGGCTATGGTAGAACCTCAAAATTTGAATATTAGTAATACAGCTCAACAGAAAAATGCCGACATAGTGCCCCTATTTTAGGTTATGAATCAACAGGGCCCACAGCCTCCATTTTCGAGAGCTGACAAGACATAGCCCTTGCGCGAGATAAACCAAACCTAAAATACGCGTAAATTATTAAAAGGATTTTAGCCGCAAGAGATTAAGCGATAAACAAATCAAACGCAGAAACACAAGGAAAACCCACACAGAGAGCACTTACAAAGGTTATGGCGAATCACATTGGTGAAACTTCTTTCCAAAATCGATGAAACTTACTTATAAGAAGTCTCGCCGAAACAATTTGCCGAAATCAAAAGGACATACCTTATTTTCCAAAACAAATATGGCTTTTGTAAAGTGCATGATTAATCTAGATGAAAAATTTTTCCTTTCTCAATCTTTGACAATATACAATCAATAGGCACGTCTGTGCCGACCAAGCCGAAAAACGAGTGACGGGCCGCCACGCAACGTTAATTCTCCCGGAAGGTGTGTCCGTTCTACTCCAACCTAGTCGACCCATGACGGCGAACCTTGTGCGGGCCAACAGCAGATGCAGTAAGTGCGAACTCACGGGAAATTTCGATCCATCATGGCTGCCGAAAGTAACAGCATTAATCCTAGCGCCAGAATAGAAAAAAGGGGTTAGGCAAAGATCAAATCTCGACACTTTGGGCTTGACCAAAATCGTAAAGCTTCCTCTCGGTACTTGGACCATCTCCGAGAGGACGCTATTCTATTCAGGCCCTGTGTCGAGGCTTTAGATGCGTTTGAGACCACTGGAGCTACCGGAGGTGCTCGTTGAAAATTCGGCCTTCAAGTCCATATGTATAAAAGGACAGAGTGATACTAGGCTGCTTCTCTTTCTCTCCGAGAAGCACGGTCTTTATGTCACTGCGTTGGAAGAAGACAGCAACAACGGTGAGATTCTACCTCTCACTTCATCTTGTCATTGGTGGCCTGCAGCAGGCCTATACGATTGTGTGTAATAGAAATGGCCGAAGAGTGGACTTGGGCGGGGCACAGAGGGGTGCAGATTAGTTCAAAAAGTTATTTGTAACTGATTATTATAAGAATAAATAAAATGTCAACAATCGATCGCAAGGAATGTGTTGTGCACGTTTGTAAAAGAAGACAAGTGCCTGGTCAAAAATCTGTCTGTAAATTCCAAAAATCACACTTTGCTATGGCATTTTGGTAATCATGGTAATTTTTACAAACATTAAAACAAAATAATCTAAATACCTCAAGAAGACACTGAGATATAATGGTTTATAAATTATTTCCCGCATACAAATTTTTGTTTAACAATCCATACTTTCATAACAAAATATAATTTTTAGTAATGCTACTACTCTCATGGATTTGTGCGCACGTTTGTATACATTGGTAGTTTGAATGTGTTGAATTAAATTTTTTATTCAAGATACATTAAATAAATAATGCAAAATCCAGGAAATATTAAACAGAAAATATGTCGAAATTATTACACACATTTTTTCTGTATTTCCAGTGTGACACTTCCAGAATCTTGCATTTTTTCTTCAATTTATTGTCAACTACAAATTTTAATGCCATTTTCAAAAAGTAAGTCAGGCAAAATATACCTATAATAGACGCATATTTTTTAAACTTGATTAATTTTTTTGCAATTTTTTCAAACAGAAATACAGAATTGAGTAAATAAATAGTGGACTATACAAAATGAAATTAATTTTAGGAAAACCACGTGCTACATTTTCTAATTCTATTTGTGGAAATTGGAAAAAAGTAATCAATTTCAATTTGAAAAATATGCGTGAGGTGTTTTTTTACAAGAATTGCTTTTTGAAAGCGTGAATAAAATTTATAATCGAAAATAAATTGAAGAATTGATGAGAAATGCCAATGCAATGTAGTAACACACAGAAAGTACGAAAAACATATTTGTAGTCATTTTTGCATATTTTCTGTTTGGTACATCCTGTATTTTGCATTAATTATTTAATTTATCTTGACTTAAAAATTTAATTCAACACACTCAAACCATGAATGTATGCACACATAAACATTAATGCATGCTCACGGAGTCTTAGTTACTAAAACGGTGGTAGGTGGCGCTGAATTCCGCCGTTTCTTCTACACACAGTCGTATAGGCCTGGCCTGCGGTGTCATGGCGACTTGGCTTTTGCACTCTCCCCTGGTTAGTGGTGTATCCTATAGGCGGGAAAAGGACCGAACTGTCATGGGCCTACTTCTCTTTCCAAAGAGCACCGCGGATTATTTACTGTGCCAGAAAGAGACAGCGTTGTTTGTGGGATTCCCCCTTCTTACTCTGCCTTGTTATGGGTGAACTGTGGCAATGAAGCGATTTGGCCAGATTGGGTCTTTTGCAGGCGTTGCCATGGTAACGAGTGCTTCAGTAAGTATCAATATGCCAGCTCCTCGGGTCCCGCTGTCCAGAACCTAGTGTAGCGATCTCTGGTGACAATTGCGATACCCCAACGTCGGTACTCGACTCTCTCTCTCTCTCTCTCGTTCATAGTGACAGGACGTAAACAAAATAATACGAAGAGAATAATTAACCAATATAAAAAAAAACATATAGGTTGTGACTCTCATGAATTCTGTAAAATTCCCTTGAATTCTGCAGAATTTTCGAGAACTCAGTAGAATTCCCATGAATTGTAAAGAATTCTCCTGAATTCAGCAGAATTTTCTTAAAATCAGCTAAATATTCTCTAGTTATGTGGGATTCTTTCGATTTCAGCAGAATTCTTTTGAATTCAGTGGAATTCTCTTCAAATTTGTATCATTCTCCAGAATTTAGTAGAATTTTCATCAATTCAGTATGTCCTGAATAATTCATAATTCTTTGGAATTCTGTAAAAATATCTCGTAAATTCAGTTAAATGCTCTTAAATTATATAGAATTTTCCTAAATTGTGTATTATTCTTCTAAATTCAGCAGAATTATCTTGAATTCAGTAGAATTCTCTTGAAAGGAGTAAAATTCTCTTAAACTTTTCTTAATTGTCTTAAATTCAGTAGAATTCTCCTAGGTATCACAGAATTCTCTTAAATTTGGTCAAATTATTGCGTTTTATTTCGAATTTAGCAGGATATTCTTCAAATCAGCCAAATTCTTTCGAACTCAACAGGATTCTCCATAGCTAGGCAGAACCCTCTTGAATTAATCATAATTCTCTGGAATTCTGTAAAAAGATCTTGTAAATTCAGTAGAATTTTCTTGAATTATGTAAAATTCTCTTGAATTGTGTATAATTCTTTTCAATTGAGCATGCATCTCTTGAAATATCTAAAATTCTGTTAAACTTTGTTTAATTCTCTTAAATTCAGGAGAATTCTCCTAGGTTTGTCATAATTCTCTTGAATTTAGTAAAATTATCGTGCTTTCTTTCGAATTCAGCGGAATATTCTTGAAATCAGCAAAATTAATTCGAATTCAAGAGAATTCTCTAGAGTCAGGCTGAATTCCCTTGAATTAATCATAATTTTCTGGAATGTTTATAAATATCTCGCAAATACAATACAATTCTCTTGAGTTGATTAGAATTCTCTCGAAATCAGTAAAATTCTCTTACGTTTGGCAGAATTCTCTTGAGTTGAGCAGAATTCTCTTGAATTTAGTAGATTTCTCTTGATTTCGGCAGAATTTTCGTGAAAACTGTAGAATTCTCTTCAATTGAGTAGAACTCTTTTGATTTCCGTAAAATTATCTCAAATTTTGTAAAAGACTCTTGAATTCTGTAAAATTCTCTTGAACACTCTTCAATTTATTGCAAATTATTTAACACTGCTGAATTCATTAGAATAAGCTTTAATTTGTTTTGAATTCATTAGTCTTTTCAATTTTTATTGTTGTAAACGTTACAAGAAATGTGGATAAAATTCCATTGACAAAATGTGACACGACAGAGACTTGCTTGATGATTTTAGTGCAAGCGTTTAACAAAAAGTACAAAGTTACTTGTTGTGGGCGCATTTTAAAGTGCAAAAATACGGCTGCGAAAATCCCTCTGATGGCGTACAAACAGAAATGATTTCATTGCCTTCTAATTAGGTTTCTTTACTTGGCGAACATAATAAAATACTTCATCAAACTCATTCGAACATGGTGCTCTGCCTAGATAACAGCCATGCTAATAAGAATTACCTAGTAATTTTCCATTCATTTGTGCACAAATGAGGCGAACACACTCCCGATGAAAGTGTTTTGACGATGCCCTTGTCAATAGAATTTATTTAACTTAAATTACTTTTTCATGATTATCAAACTCAATACTTTGTGTCGTCAAGCTTAGGCGACCATTGTTCTTTTTAAAATAAAAGTTTCATAAAAAATATATCTTTGAAATACATGATACATACGTGCGCAAATGAGGACTGATCCATTCATATTAGTTAGGTGATTAGTCATTACAATTACTCATTCAGTCGTCTCTCACTGGTATACGAATGTATTAAAAATTATTAAATATTTTTTAGGGTACATTTTTCACTGCAAACATACCCCCGATGTAGAAATTTCGACAGAAAACATAAAAATAGGATAAACGCTTTAACTAGGACGTCGTCAAAATTATTCGCTTAGAATCTTTTTTGCAAATTAAAAATAATGACCCCAAACACTTTCAGAAGACTTTAGTAGATGTCTGGAATGATTATTTTCAATTTGAAATTTTGTGTCTCTTACAGTTTCAGGCAGCTGAGATGAGGTTTGATAAATGTACTAGGGGTAATTTTTTGGGGTTGCTAAAAGTTACAGTGAGGATAGGGATATAAAATAGAACCTTTTGAATATTATTATAGGGATCGGAATATCTAATTATGTGTTGAAAAAGCGTGTGGGGGTGATTATTTAAAATTTAAATTTTGTTAGCACCTTGAGTTGAAGGAAGCTCATACAGGGTTCGATAAAAGTACTAGGGGTGGCTTTTTGATGTCGTATAATATTGTTGTAGAAATTAAAATATCTGCTAGAGCCTTGGAAAGGTGTCTGGAGTAACAACTTTTAATTGGAAATTTTTTTTGCTGCTTTAGTTTAGTGCAACTGAGACAACGTTCGTCAAATGTACTAGGGGTAGTTTTTTTGGGCTGTCTAATATTATTGTAGGTGTGGCGATATCTGTTGAAGTCTTGGAAAGATGCCTGGATTGAGTATTTTTTAAATTTTATTATTTTTTGCCTGCTTTAGTTGAAGGAAACTGAGACTGGGTTCGTGAAAAGTACTAGGGGTGGTTTTTTGAGTCTGTATTGTAGGCTTTTGTTAAAGGCAGTTGAGTTGGATACGTTAAATGTACTACAGGTGAGTTTTTAGGAGTGAGGGGGGGGGTGTAATATTATTGTAGGGATGTGGATATCTACGAGAATCTTGGAAGATTGCGGGATGTAACTACCCTACTTTTTTAATTATTTTGGTCATGTCAGAAACCTTTCCAAGACTCTAGCAGATATCGCCAATTCAACAATAATATTATACAGCCTCAAAAAACCACCCCTAGTACATTTAACTAACCCAGTCTCAGTTGCACTTAATTGAAGCAGCCAAAAAATTTCAAATTGAATATAGTAACCCCAGACACTTTTCCAAAACTCTATCAGATGTCCTAATTCCTACAATAATATTACATAGCCTCACAATACTACCACTAGTACATTTAGCAAACCCAGTATCAGTTGACTTCAAAATAAAAATAGTCACCTGGGACACCTTTCCAAGACTCTATTTCATATCGTTATACTTATTATAATATTATACTGCCTCAAAAAAGCACCACTAATCCTTCAACTGAAGCAGCCAAAATAATTAAAAATTAAAGGTAGTTACATCCGGCACTCTCACAAGACTGTAGTCGATACTCTGATCAATAAAATAATATCATACACCCAAAAAAAACACGCCTAGTATATTTCACAAACCCCGTCTCAGTTATTCCAGTCATTCCCGGTACCTTGCCAAGACTTTGGTTTATATCATCTTCACTGTAACTTTGAGCAACCCCAAAAAATTACCCGTAGTGCATTTATCAAACCTCATCTCATCTGCCTGGAACTATAAGAGCCAAAAAATTTCAAATTAAAAATAATCAACCCAGACATCTACTAAAGTCTTCTGAAGGTTCTTGGGGTGATTATTTTCAATTTGCGAAAAAGGTCCTAATCGACTAAATTCGTCGACGCTCTAGTTAAAGCGTTTATCCTATTTTTATGTTCTTTGTCAAAATTTCTTCATCAGGGGTATGTTTGCAGTGAAAAATGCTCCTTGAAAAATATTTGATCATTTTTAATACGCTCGTATACCAGTGAGAGACGACTGAACGAGTAATTGTAATGACTAATCATCTAACTAGGAATGGATCAGTCATCATTTGCGCACGTATGTATCATATATTTTTAAGGTATATTTTTTATAAAACTTTCATTTGAGAAAGAACGATGGTGGCCTAAGCTTGACGACAGTAATTATTAAGTTTTTTTAATCATTGAAAAGTAATTTGTGTAAAATAAATTCTATTATCTATATGTATTATATGTACATTATTTTGCAAAATCTGAATAAGCAGTACCAGCTTGAGATACAGAAATAAATATGATATACGTTTGATATAATAGTGTTGAACATAATGTAGAAAAGTTCAGATTGTGGACAAAATCGAGTGCGAAGCACGAGATACGTGATGAGAATGTGTTCGTTAAAGCCA
>JAABKJ010002830.1:0-27084 GCA_011634705.1 Andricus grossulariae
CGTGCAAGCAAGAGCCGGAAACACTTGGACATGTTCTGAGTGGATGCTCAAAGTATGCACGTTACGGGTACATAGAGCGACACAATGCGGCTCTAAAAGTGTTATATTACCATCTTAGGCACTTATAAGGTGTAGATCTATTTCAAGTCCTGACATGAGCCCAGGGGGAAGTTTGAGTCCGTTGTGAAGAATGATCAGTGTAAGATTTTCTGGAATTCCTCATTTTCCACCACTCTACGTATCAGTGCTACAAAGCGTGATATTGTCTTCCAAGATCTGGAAACGAGGATCATTTACGATATTGAATTCTCGGCACCAGATGATGTTAATATCACGGCAAAGAAGAAAGAAAAACGGGCGAAATATTAAGCACTTCTTTTCGAGCTCAGCAGACTATGCCTGGGCTACCAAGTCCATCTTGTAGTTCTCCTAATCAGCTCTCTTGGAGGTACGAAAGCTTCATTTATCAGACAACTCAACAAGATTTCGGCTTGCCAGCCTCAGGCTCATACTATCGCGAACCGTATGCAAAAGTCTGTTCTTCTGGGATCACTTCATCTGGTCCGTCAACACTGTTTTTCATAACATTCTACAAAGATTGGTGGCTATAAAAAAGTATCTAGAGGTGAAACCTTCATCTCCAACTGTCTCGTATGCCGCGTAAGGTTATCCGCGGCTAGAGACCTGACTCCAAGGAACAGTGTTGCACGATGTCTCGCGCAAATTTCCTGCTCTTGCTTACCTTCTAGGACAGAAGGAGCAGAAGTGGATGACGTACGCGTTCCAGTTGCTTTCAGGTTGGTTGCTTTAAGAAACCATTATCGTAGCTTCCGGAGCCTACAACTTCTCATATACATAATAATTTTGAAAGATCTTCTGCCCCCAACTGCAACCATTAACTCCGGGCCTACCCATTTATTTGTTGACAATTTCAGGCCTAGGCGAATCATTATAAACATATGATAATTTTCCTTATAAATATATCCGTAGAAAAATAAAAAGCAGCTTTTTTATCTGTTTTAAAAAATAGAGACTGGGACACTGACGAATGATTAAAGCTATGAGATCGACAATACATTACATTTTTATTGTAATTACCAGTTGCTTGTAACCTTTTGATCCTAATTTGAACGACACAAAGTAATGTATTTTAATTTTTACATTTCTATACATAAAATTAATATTGTGGTTGAAAATCGTCTGCCATTACTGTTTTAAAATTCTTTAAAACTGGACGATTCATGCCCAAGGGAGATGCTTTCATTTCATCTCGTGTCATATCTTCAATCGCGCCACTGTTCATGTTTATTTTCACCCGTTTTTCAGTCTGATTTCTCAGTATATATATTCCACGAAGAATTTTATTATTCCTTGCGAATATTGCAAAAACGTCACCATTAGACGTTGATAATACCATTTTCTCGTCGGTTGGCACTGGATCTAGAAACTTACCTTTTCCTTTCAATTGAATTAGTTTATCATGAGGAAAAGCGTATTTTCGAATTTCGAATTGCAGGTTCGGATTCGTGTAAGGAATAAGCCGAAGAAATCTAACTTGTTCAAGTTTATATCCAAGTACACGTAACGAAGAATACCTGGCATGAGGAGACCTGGACCTGATGCGGAGTTGATGCTCGGTAGGAGGAGGAGATCTTACTGGAGAAGCCGAAAAATTATGTATGACAGGAGGCTGAGACCCTACAGGGGAATGATGTCTGTCAGGAGAATCAGAATATTTCGAACGAGGAACACACGGAATAGGGTCGCCATTTGGTAAACACTCGAACGTTGAACTCAACACTGCAGCAAGAAACAAAGGATTATATTTTACTTAATTGAAATTTTGAAAATTCAAAATTCAAACTCTCCTCTTTGGTTATATTTTTGTCTTCCGACATATTTTACTCTTCCAGAGAGAGAAGCACCTAACGTCATTTCGTCAACAGAAATCGCAGGATTATATGCGGGAGGGCAAAAAGAAGATGGCACAATTCTCTCTGGAATAAATCCCACACATTTTTTCAGGAGGAAAAGATACAAAGCACCGAAGTAACCGAAATATTCTACTCTCGTTGACGATATTAGGTTAGGTACTAAGGCGCGCACTTTTATTTCTATTCCAGCATATGTTGCAGAAGATAAATTTTTAACTAGTTGGAATCTCTTTGAAACATATATGTTTTATATTCATTCTTCTTTCTAAAATTAATAATGTTCGACAAAAATGACAAAAATGAATTTTCAGATTTTTTGTTGAAAAAGGGCTCGACCTGAGTGGTGAGAGGGGGTGTGGGCCATTTAGAATGCCCAAGATTATGAGGCGTGTTTATTTTCTGCCCTTGGAAAAGGGGTCAGCGTGAGTGGATGTGAACCACACCCTCTCCACCCACTCACGACGAACGCCTTTTCCAACGGCCGACCCCTTTTCCAACAAAAAGTCTGAAAATTTCACATTCTTTTCCAAAATCAACACTTTTCAAGATTTTGAGAAAACAAATTTTTTTAGTTCAAAATTATCAATAACCTAATTTGTATTAATCTGCGCCGAAAATCCTTTTAGTAGATTAAGCTAGAATCTAAAAGGATCCCCTTGGCCAAGTATCAAGTTAGTGTTCTTAGGTGAACTTCTCGAAAGTATATCCGACAATTCTTTTTTTTTTCCATGAAAACTACGTTTCTTAGCTAAAAAGTCAACTGTACCATTTTTGGTTGAAAATGTACCTGTTTTAGTTTGAAAATTCAACTTTTTGATTGAAAATTGATGTATTTTGTTCAAAATTCCTTGTTGTTTTTTGATGACGATTATTCTTTTTGTTTGAAAATTCATACTTTTGGTTGAAAAATTATCTATTTGGTTCATAGTTCATTATTTTGGTTGAAATTTGCACTGTTTCGTTAAAAATTCATCCATTTTGTTCCAAAAAGCAATAGGTTTTCTTTAAATATTAGGAATTTGGAGCATTTAAATTTAATTTCATCTCCGGATTTCCCGAAGATACTGGTACAACTGTGCACATACCCATATGTGCACGTCAAAATTGACACGTGCACAGATGGTACTCCACCAACGGTTCGCATGCACAGATGGATACTCCTAACTATGCTCGTGTCAATTAATACGCTCAGATTTTCAATTTATATGCCCGCGTGCATAGATGGGAGACTCTCATCTGCGACGGTAGATTGAGTCGAAGGAATTGTTATTTGTAGTCAGCTTAAAAATTTAATTCAAATTATGGATATATTGTATTATTATATTTACCAATGAAATTGAGGATAACCACCAAGAATAAAACGAGAGTATAAACAATCATCATCTTTCTGATTAGAGAAAAATGTATCTAGTGTATTAATAAAGAAGTTGGTTAACAATGTAACTGAAAAAAATTCTAGTGCTCATTACATTATATATCATGAACGTTGTGTATATATCTTTCAAACGTTAGGTCATAGATTATAGGTGTCAAGCGTCTCTCCTTAAGATATTTACATTTCTTATGAGACAGTTTTAAGCAATAAAATGTACACTGACAGAAACATCTGCGGTAAATTTTTGATACACGCATTCAATGTATTAATGTATTTGAAGCTTTAAAACCGAATATGAATTCTACAAAATATGTTTTTTATAAAATATTTCAGGAATTACTCAGAGAACCAGAATTAATCTTGAAACAAATGTATCGACGTCTAAAGTTAGGTCCTCAATCAATTTCAATAAAACTTGGCAGCTGACCGAACGACTATTAAAAAATGAGTTCATTTTTGATTAGGCTCCAGAGGTGAGCACAGATGAAAATTTTTAATGTTTTACAATGATTCAACGATAATGCATTTTTTATCTCAAATTTTTGCCTCATATTTGACCTAGAAATGTATCGCAAAATATTCTCAATATGTTTGTTAAGAAGCCTTATCAAAAAATAATTTAGGGAAAAATGATGAATCTTTCAAAAAGCTAAAATTCTTTTTTGAAATATTTCCAAATAACTGCATCGCTTGACTTAAAATTAGAATTTTTTACTTATGCAGGTTCGATGTATAAAACCAAAAGGACAAGTCCTATCAAAAAATGATTAAGGAAAAAAATGTAAATATTTTGAAAATCTTCCATTTTTCTTCAAAACTTTTTCACGTGTCTGTAGTCGTTTGACATAAAAATGAAATATCAGATTTGTTTATTGCATTTTAGATGTATAAAACCATAGCAGTTAGCCAAGGAATGCTGGTTAACGAACTCGTTCTTTCTTTCAGGACCCAAAAAAGTGTGTCAAAGCTTGATTCAATCTGTTTGTTTTATTCGAAAGTTATCGTGTTCACGGATGGACAAACTGAAAAAAATACAGACAGACGGATGAACAGAAGGGTAGACACCATCGTCAAAACTTGATTTCGGCTTCAGGGGTCTCAAAACGTAGAAATCCGTTCAAAAAAATTGAGGCGTGAAATTTCGGTCAATTCTAATACCTTCTCAATCATATTTTAAATTGCATTAGATCACTTGATATAAAATTTACTATATATCAAGTAACTGGGTAGATTCTTCTTCTACATACACATTTGTAAACTTTATGTTCAAAAATAAATGCATAATTATCTGACAGACAATTTTTTTTAAAGCATTACTATGGGCTGCGTTTACGATGAACGTGATACTGCTGCCTAGGCAGATTTCAAAACTGTAGTTGAGTCTTACAAAATTTTCGAACCTATACAATAAAACAGTGCTGACGTAAGAATTAATGATATTTTATTCTAAATCCTAATAAGTAATAAAAATATGTTTTTTCTCTTTAAATTCTGTCTGTGTTTTTGGCACACATCTACGATGCAGAAAATTCCTTCGAACAAAAAGTTATTATTACAATCAACATAGTATGTGAAATCAAAGTCTGCTAAGTAATTTTAAAAAATATCTAAATTCTTTAAGGTATTGTATTGATGTGAGGACCCAAATTTTGTGACTATCAAAACGGGGCAAAATGAAAACTCGGTAAAATTGTTATTCTTAATAAAAATAAAAAGAAGAGAACATCTCACCAAGTTTGCATCATTTCATCTTTTCATACATTCTCAAAATTTTCGTCATTTTATCTATTCAATATATTTGATAATGTAGATATCTTTTAAAATTACTTTTGGAAATTTTTTACATCGTAGATGTTCTTGGAGACATACACATATTAGTAGTGATAAAATGTATAAAATTGAATCAAAATTTCAATATTCAAAAATTCCACTACTTCTATGAAACTGAAACTATTTTGTGAAAGGTTAAAGGTTCCCCAAGTAATACAACCTCTGACAATGACATGATTTGCAAGGAACCGTATGAGCCAAGATAATATTATCAATTTTTTCTTTTTCTCTTGACTCAAAGTTGGATATTGCTATTTATATTGGATATCGCAGCATATTTTTTCAATTACTTAATTTACCTTTCAGATTTTTTTTCATTGCTACATATGATTACTAATAATATAATAGAAAAAATTATTGCTAACAATACATTATTTGTCGTCAATTTTGGTTGAAGTGAGACGTCAAATAATTTAATAAAATATGGTTTACAAATAAAAAAATGATTAAATATTGCAAATTTCGGAAGAAATAAGAAAATAATATATGTATTTCTCCGCATATATTTGTTAAATACATATTCGGAACAAAACAATTTGAATAGCAGTAATAAAAAATATATATTTTCAAAGTGGAAAACCTGAAACTTGAATAAAAAGTTACGAAGTTATGTCAATACATATAAATAAAGCGACCATAAGAGTTTATATGCATATAACCTGATAATCAAAGAACGCATTACTGATAGCAATATCACAAATTATGCTCTTTTTCTCAGAAGAACTTGTTTTATGTGACATGAGGAAAATGTCACTAATGATATCTTGCATCAGCTTTATCCCCTGATTATGACGCGATTTTCAGATCGCGGTGTTGCCTGGATCATTGCATTGGTTTCCAATTCAACTCCATGTTGAAAATTCGATTTGATTTTAACTTAGTTAAAAATATTCCGAAGAATTTAAGACATATAATCAATTTCAAGGAATTTTCAACAATTTTGTAGGATCTTCAAAGATCTTGAGGGGTTCACGGGTTGACTAGGACCTCTAAGTGTTTTGAAGACAAAAGAGGATTTTACTAATTTCAAGGGATTCCTAGAAAACTTCAGGAAATAAGCATAATTCTTTTCCAAGTGATTGTAAATTATTTTTACTGACTTATAGCAATTTCATTATAGGAATATCATAATAGGCCTATATTGATTTTCCTATAATATTTTTTTGGTAAGGGCAGTGTCCAATTTCGAATAAAAGTCGCAGCATATTTTTTCGATTACTTAAGTTTCTTTCCAGATTTTTTTCTCAAATTGCTACATATGATTACTAATAATATAATCAAAAATATTATTGCTAACATTACATTATTTGTCGTCAAGAAAATAAAACGGGAACACACTTTTCCGTCAATAGTCATTAACGCAGAGCCTTCTTACTTTTTTTTTTTATATTTTAAGGCCTGGGTAATTCATTAAAGGTCTATAGTCATTTTGATTCTGAAACATTTTCGTAAAAGAATGACTAGAAACTTTTTTATCAGTTTCACAAAAAGAAAACTAAAGCCATGGAAACGATGATACAATAACTTTTTATGGTAATTACCAGATGCTTGTAACATTTTTACCCTATTTCTGATCACAAACAGTAATATATTTCAGTTTCACATATTCATAAATAAAAACTAATGATGTGGCCAAAAATCGTCTGCCATTACTGTTTTAAAATTCTTTAATATTGGGCGACACGCGCCTAAGGGAGATACTACCATTTCTTCTCGTGTCATATCTTTAATCGCGCCACTATACATGTTTATTTTCACCCGTTTTGCAGTCCGATTTCTTATTATATATATTCCACGAAGAATATAATTATTTCTTGCAAATAATGCAAATACGTCACCATTTGACGTTGATAACACCAATTTCTCTTCAGTTGGCATTGGCTCAAAGGACTTACCTGTTCCTTTTAATTGAATTTTTTTATCGTGAGGAAAAGTGTATTTTCGAATTTCGAACCGCAGGTTTGGATTCGTGTTGGGAATAAGCCGAACAAATCTAACTTGTTCAAGTTTATATCCAAATAGACGTAACGAAGAATACCTGTCAAGAGGAGACCTAGACCCGCCATGAAGTAGAGGCTCGGCAGAAGGAGGAGATCTGACCGGAGAACCCGGAAAATGATGTCTGGCAGGAGGCAGAGACCGTTCAGGAGAACGATGTCTATCAGAAGAATAAGCAGGTCGAAAACGAGGAACATTTGGAATAGGGTCACCATTCGGTAAACACTCGAACGTTGAACTCAACTCTGAAGCAAGAAACAAAGGACTGCATTTTTGTCGACCTCTTCCAGCATATTTTTTTGTTTTGTCATATTTTTCGCTTACAGAGAGAGAAGTACCTAGCCTCACGTCGTCAACAGAGATCGTAGGATTATATGAGCCACTGGTAATAAAAAGTGTAAGTATCTCGTACGTGAGTAAAACGAAGCTATGGAAGAGTGCCTCAAAAAATTGGATTTAATTTCACGTCTGTAAAAAGCAGTAATAGAACATTGGCAGTAAAAAGTTGACATAGGTATTTGGGCCGTAAGAAACAGGAATAGAAAAACTCGGCAGTAAAAAGTGGACACAATAACAATACGCGCGCGTGTCCACTTTTTACTGCCGAGTCTCTCTATTCCTGTTTCTTACGACCCAAGTACTGTTGTCTACTTTTTACTGTCAATGTTCTGTTACTGCTTTTCACATGCGTGAAATTATATCTAATTTTTTTAGGCACTTTTTTATAGATGCGTTTTACTCACCTGCGAGATATTTCCACTTTTTATTATCAGCGGCTCATATGCTGAAGGTCAAAAGGGGTTGTCACATTCATCCCTGGATTGAATAATCCAACATTTTTCCAGGAGGAAAAGTTGCCAAGCACCGAAGTGAACGAAATCTTGTACTCTCGCTAACCAAGTAACGTGAAGAACTCAGGCGCGTTCTTTAGTTTTCTATTCCGGCATATCTTGCAGGAGATGAATTTCTTAATTTATCCGAATGTACCTAGAATTCTTGGTGATGCGCCATGAATTCTTTTGAATTCTTTAAAATCCCACCAATATTGAAATTACTATGAAGAATAAATACGCCGAAAGAGGAAATCAAAATCCGGGAAATTAGTAGAACCCGTAGAAGAACCCGATAAAAAAATTAAACTATTTTTGCTTGAAAGCTAATTATTTTTTGTTGAAGAGTCTACTATCATATCTGTGGTTACAATTTCGTTGAAAAATCATTCATGTTGACAAAAAATTCAACTATTTTATTTCTTTAGTTGAAAATTTGACTATTTTTTTTTAAATTCTTTTTTTTGGGGTAAAAATGGTGTTTTTGTTTAAATTCATTGTTTAATAATTGTAATAAAAATAATTATTTTTTCTTGTTTTTGCTCCGTTTTTGTTGAAAATTTATGTGTTTCAGTTGAAATTTCAACTATTTGGTTGCAAATTCATGTATTTTGTTGAAAATTCGTCTTTTCGCAAGCAAATTATTCTTGTTGGTTAGAAATTTATCTCTTTGTTTGAAAGTTGAAGAAGTTGGTTATTTCCCCTTTTTCATAGCATTTTGGCTCATGTAGCCTGTTATCGATACACTTCTAGCCCAAAATTTGCAAAATTTTAGGCAATAAATTTCTTGCATATATTTTCTACATTGAGCCGAAGTAAATTCAGATTAAACTCGTACTCAATTCGGACTAAATCAAATAGAGTTCGGGAAAACAGCAATTAGGATAGAATGCTGATCAAGACAGACAAATTGTTATTTGTGGTAAGCTTAAAAATTTATTTAAAATTATAGATATATTATATTATTATATTTACCAATGAAGTTGAGGATAAACGCCAAGGATAAGATGAGAGTAGAAACAGTCATTTTTTCTATGTAGAGAATATTGTAACTAGTCTATTAATAAAGAAGTTGGTTAACAACGTAACTAGGAAAAATTTCTAGTGCTTTATTAGATTATGTTATATGTACATATACCCTATAGTCGTTATGTCATCGATGATAGGCGTCAAACTTCGGTTTCTGAGGTATTTACATTTCATTCGAGGCAGTTTCAAGCAATAAAATGTACATTCTCAGAAAAATCTACAGTAAATTTTTCGTACATGTATTAAAGGTAATTAACTTATACGAAATTCGTTCTTCAAATGGCAAATTATTATCGTGTCTACTAGAACCGACCATCTAAAGCTTCAAAAACGAATATGAATTCTACAAAATATGCTAAAAGAATTTGAAAGGTGGATTTTATCCTTCCACTCGACAGTCGACAGAACGACCATTGAAAAATAAGTTCATTTTTTATTAGGCTCCAGAGGAGAGCACAGATGGAAATTTTTAATGTCTCAAAATGATTCAACGATAATGCATTTTTTATCTAAACTTTTTGCCTCATATCTGACCTAGAAATGTATCAAAAAATATTCTCGATATGTATTGTGGGAAGATGCAATATCATTATTCAGCGTGGTTGTTTCAATCAAGGGAAAAATTACAGGTTTTTCCCGGTTAGCAGCAATTTTATAGGGTCATTTTTATTAAAAATTTCGAAGTCCTAAAGCTGATAATTTTGTTATTTGAAGTAATGGAAACTAAACTTTAAGTTAAAGCACTCAAAGAGTGACTCTTTTTGATTTTATACTTTTGAACTTGGAGCTCAAAAAATGTTTAAATCAGAACTTTTTATTTCAAACACTCAATAATTTAAACGTATAAAATAGAACAAAATTGTACGATTTTAAATTTGATTCGATTTGATAACAGGGTTATATCATACAAAAAGTATTTGTAGTCTATCTTTAATTGTTTCAAGAGCCGTATCAAAAATATTTGTATAGTCGCTACATTCTTCGTAGAATTTATTATATTCCTACACATTCTGTATACTGGAGACATGAATTTAACAGTACACTTTTTAAATGAGAAGCTAAATTATTTTCATTTTAAGTGGTTTCTAATTGATAATTTTTCATTTGTTATTTAAACATCAACTCTCACCACATTCAACAATAATTGAAAATTTCTCTGAATGGACCGTTTGAAATTGTAACATTCAAAATTGAAATTTGGCATTTAGAAAATTTGAGCGATTTACCGCGTTCTATTACAAACAATTCAGTTTTAATTAGTTCAGTTTTGAATATTCAGTTTATACTTGCTCATTTTGAATGAACAGTCAAATATTGATATGTATTATAAATCTATTCATTTTAAATTTCATATTTTTAAACTGATAATAATTTATAAAGTTACAATAGGACGTTTACATTTGTTTAACTACTAAGGCTTTTGAATTGAAACAGTAAAATTAATGATTGCCTAATTTTTAGTACTCGAATTACAGTTCCTTTTAAAAATTATTAATTTATTTATATTCAAAGTTGATCAACTTAAAACGCTTTTGATCAGTTTAATCATTTATTAACAGTTCCAGTCTTCAAAACTTCATTTTAAAATTCTTTAAATTAAAAATGTATGCCTAGAAATCTCAAATATGTAAATATATTATCTTAAATATAAAATTTTGGAGGTAACACACTGAATCATGGGGTATCAAATTATTGCAGTTATTTTAATCTAGGATTTCAACTTAATATGATTCACTTTAGACGATCAATCAGTCAGAATGCAATGCAAAGGAACAACAGTAGCTTTGCAAACGTAAACTGCGACAGAAGGTTGCGTTTTAAAATATTATTCTGGATACATAATAAGATTTATTTAGAACTAAGAAATAATTAGTAAAATGATAAAAAGGCGATTGATGGCGTTAACAATAGTCCAGGTATTCAAAATAAATGTTCCTCGAGAAATGTATGTTCATAATTGAAATTTAAGACATTCTGATGGGTTTCCGAAGGTCTAGTCATTCTAAGAAGTAATCCTGATACTCCAGGTGTTCAGAGTACATATTCCTCGAAGAAGTTGTATTCATAACTGAAACTTAGGACAACCTGATGTGTTTTCGAAAGTCTAGTTATTCTAAGAAGTAATCCTGATAATCCAGGTTTTTAAAATACATTTTCCTTGCGAAAGTTGAATTTATAACTAAAATGTAATCAAACCTGATGGGGTTTGGAAAGTCTAATCATTCTCAGTGAACTTGGTAGTCCATGTATTCTGGACACAACTTTCTCGAGGAAAATGTATTTTTAACACCTAGATTACCAGGTTTACTTTTTGAAATGACAAGATCTTCGAAAAACCATCAAAGTCTCTTAAATTTTAGATAAGAACACAACAACCTCCAGAAATATGTATTTTGAACACCTGGAGTACCAGGATTACTTTATAGAACGACTAGACTTTCGAAAAACAATAGAAGAATCTTAAATTTGTATCTCGAACACAGCTTCCTCGGGGAAGATGTATTTCACACCCCTGGACTACCTGGTTCACTTTTTAGAACAATGAATCCTTGGAAAACAGTTCAGTTTGGATAAAATTTCAGTTCTAAACGCACCTTTCTAGACAAAGATGTATTATGAATATCTTTACTTCAGGTTTACTTTTTAGAAGGACGAGATCTTGTAAAACCGGTCAGAGTTTCTTCAACTTTAGTTTTGAATGCACCTTCCTCGGAGAACATGTATTCTGGACACCTAAACTACCATATTTACATCAAAGAACGACGAGACCTCGAAAAAATGGTCGCGGAATGATAAATTTCTATTCTAAACAAAACGTCATCAACGAAGATGATTTCTGAATACCTGGACTACCAGTTATACTTCATAAAATGAAGAACACTTGGAAAAACGGTCAAAGAAATAATCTGAATACACCTTCTGCGGAAAAGATGTATTTTGAACACATGTACTTTTAGGTTTACTTTTCAGACTGAATAGACCTCCGAAAAACAGTCGGAGAATCTGATATTTCTATGCTGAACACAACTTCCTCGGGGAAGATCTATCATGAACACCGGGACTACCAGGTTTACTTCTTAAAATGACAAAACTTCAGAAAAACGGTCAAGGAATCTTACATTTCTATTCTGAATACACCTTCCGCGGGAAAAATGTATGTTTTGAATACTTGATCTACCAGGGTTACTTCATCTTAGAATGACGAGACTCTAGAGAAAAGTTCGAGGAATCTCAAATTTCTATTGTGAATACACCTTCCTTTTAGTTGTGAATTAACCTTCTTCAAAGAGGATGTATTTAGGACACCTTGACTGCCAGGGTTTTTCCGTAATAGAATGACGAGAGATACGGAAAAACATCAGGGTAATTTAAATTTAAATTACCAACACAACTTCCTCGAGGAAGATGTATTTTGAACACCTAGACTACCAGGTTTACTCCTTAAAATAAGAGGACCTTCAAATATGATCAGGATAATTAAATCATAGTTATGAATGCCCTGCAGTTGTCTATTGACGGAGAACATTGATTTCTGCTAAGTTCAAGGTCTGCAAATCGATAATCGATATTCGATCCTTGATCGAGATTTATTGACATTTGCAAACAAACATCCACAACCTCAATACTCATAAATTTTAATAAAAGGAAATAAGTGAATCATTTTTCTGTTTAATGAAGATTCGCGCTCGATTTTCGATACTCATTAGGCACTCGACTCATTGTTGTTAGTCCATGGCTGATAATGAAAAACCGGGTTCACCCGAGAAGAAGATAACAAAATATTAAAAATAATAAAATCTTCATAAAATATAGTCATGAATATATAATTTGTTAATCTTTATAAATAAAATTCAAAAAATGAACAATACTGTGAACATAGTATGTGAAATCATAGTTTGCCCAGTAATTCTTAAATATATAAAAAAAATTAAATTTATCCAATTGATGAACTGCCGGAAATTTTGAGAACGTATTAAACAAGAAGAAATGAAAGCTAGGAAAGTTACTATTAATAATAGAAATAAAAACCAGAACAATGTGAGTTGTAGCAATAAAAAATGTACACGAATAAACAATGCAACCATGAGAGATTATATGGAGATGTTCTGATAATCAGAGAACGGATTGCTAATAGCAATATCATAAATGATGCTCTTTTTCTCCAAAGAACTTATATTTCCTGTGACGTGAGGTGGACGTCCCTAATTATATTTTGTGTCAGTTTCATTCCTTGATTATGATGCGACTTCCATATCACGGTGTTACCTGGATCAACTGTTTGGTTCAAAATTCAACTTTCTTGTTGAAAATTGAATTTTATTTTGATTTATTTCAAATGATTCCACAGAATTTCAAGAGATTCAAACAATTTCAAAACATTTCTAAAAATTTAGTTGGATGTTCAAAGCTTTTAGGGGATTTGAAAGAATTTCATAAGATATAAGGGATTTTATAAGGCATCCAATTATGGGTAAGAAATTATCGAATTTCGAATTATTTTAAAGGTTTTAAAATATTTTAACACATATCAAAGAATCTCAAGAGATTTCGAAAACTTCAAGGAATTTGAAAGAATTTTGTAGGATTTGCGAAAATTTCAAGCTTTAATTTTTTATTTCTACGGATTTCAACGATTTCAAGGGATTTAAATAGTCCAGTTTTTTATCCCCTTCATTTGAGAATTCAAAAAAGGATTCTAAGTTCCGGGACAGGGTGGGAACCGATACACTTCAAAATTTTATGAAAACATCCTAACAAATTATTTCTTTTTTTCGGAGTTTACATCCGTTTGTCGTATTTTTCTCCGGAAGGGGAAGTGAGGGTTAGGAGATGAGGGGAAGTGAGGAGAGAGGTTGTGAATGATGTATAAGGGAAAGTATAGGATGCAGAGATTCAAACAACTTAATTAACATCTCAATAGGCTGAGAAGCCCGTTTTTGTAGGTGCATGGCGCTACTATGACTAATTTTTCATCTGTGAAGCCTATACAGCATAATATGCATTTGAAACAAAATACTCATTTTTTTGCTAAAATGAAAGGGTTGAGCAAAAAAAAGTCACGAGGAACTCATGTAATCGATAAACTACGTGATGACTGGACTTAAAAGAATTTCACGTCATTTAGGAGTTTACCAGGACTTTAGGAATGAATATAATTTATTTTATTTAAAGGGATTTTGAATAATTTCTATACATTTATAACAATATCATTATGTGAAAATCCTTATAAACCCATACTTATTTTTCTAGAATATTGTTTCTTAAGGGCAGGTTGCAATTTTGAATGAAAGTCGCATATTAATTTATTGTATTATTTATTTACTTTCCAGAGTTTTTTTAATACCACATATTATTATCAATTATATAATCTTAATAATAATTATTAACAATACATTATCAAAAAAATAGATAGTGGAACATTGACAATAGATTGAATACTTGAGAAGGATAATACATTACCTTTTTATCTTAATTACCAGTAACTTGTAAAATTTGAATCCTATTTCGGATGGCAAATATACTTATATTTTGGTTTTACAATTTCATAATTTAAATTAACAGTGTGGACAAGAGTCTTCTGCAATTACTATTTTAAAATGCTTCATGACTTTGTTATTCTTGCCTAAAGGAGCTGCCCTGATTTCTTCTCGAGTCATATATTGAATCACGCGACTGGCCATGTTTATTTTCACCCGTTTTTCAGTCAGATTTCTCATTGTATATATCCCACGAAGAAATGTATTATTTTTCTCGAATATTGCACAAACTTCACCATCAGATGTTGATAATACCATTTTCTCTTCGGTTGGCACAGGCTCAAAGGCCTTATCTTTTCCTCTTACGTGAATTGGTTCATCGCGCGGAAAAGTGTATTTTCGAATTTCGAATCGCAGAGACGGATTCGTGTTAGGTATAAACCGAATAAACCTAACTTGTTCAAGTTTATATCCAAGTACACGTATCGAAGAATACCAAGGAGGAGGAGACCTGGACCTGGCACGAAGAGAAGATTCAGCAGTAGGAGATTTGGACCTGCCACGAAGAACAGACTCGGCAGGAGGAATAGACCTGACCGGAGAACTTAGAAAATGTTGGCTGACAGGGGGCAGAGATCCTTCAGGTGAATGATGTCTATTGGGAGAATTAGAAAGTCCGGAACGAGGATCGCACGGAATAAGGTGGCCATTAGGGGAGCACTCGGACTGTGAACTCAACTCTGCAACAAGATTAAATTTTCCTTGTTTATTATCTCTCAGCATATTTTCCTCTTCGGACATATTTTTCTCTTTCGAAGAGAGAAGTACCTAACATCATGTGGTCAACAGTAATCGCAGGATTGTATAAAGGAGGGCAAAAAGGAAATGTCACATTCCTGCCTGGATCAAACTCCAAACGCCTTTCCAAGATAAAATGCTACGAAGCACTAAATTAATCGAAATATTCCACAGATTAATTCTTTAACTTCTTCAAATGAACCTCGAATTCTTAGTAATTCGCCATGAATTCCTTGGAATCCTTTAGAATCCCGCCGATAAAGAAATTTGACAAACAAATATGCCGGAAGAAAAAATTAGAATCCGGCCAAAAATGCCGAAACTGAAAATTAAAATCTTTACTCTTTTTATCGTTGTTCGAGTTGCATGCGTTCTGAATTGAAAGAAGCCAATGATAAAGTTTATCTATTTTTGGTTGAAAGCTAATTCCTTTTTGTTAAAAAGTCTACTATCATATTTTTGGTTGCGAATATTATATTTTGACGCCGTGTAAAATGTGAGAAATGTTGGTTACAGCCTTTTGGAAACGAAGCAATTGGGATAGAATGCAGCTTAAGTCAGACCAATTATTATTTGCGGTAAGCTTAAAGATGTAATTAAAATCATAGATATATTATATTATCATATTCACCAATAAAATTCAGGATAACCACCAAGAATAAGGCGAGCTTACAAACAATCCTCATCTTTTCTAATTATAGAAAAATGTACCTAATGCTTCAATGAGGGAGTTTGGTTAACAATGTAACTGATGAAAATTCTAGAACTTCATTAGGTTATATAATATATGCATATATCCTATAGCCGTTATCTAATAGATTATAGGTGTCAAGCTTATCTTTCCCAGATATCTGTATTTCATTCGATTCAGTTTCAAGCAATAAATTGTACACTGCAAGAAAACCTTTGGTAAATTTTCGATGCAGGTATTGAACGTGATTAATCTATACAAAATACGTTGTTTACAAGACAAAGTAATATTGGTTCTGCTATAACCAACCATTCGATTCTTTGGAAAACAAACATAAATTATACAGAATATTTTGAAAGAATTGGAAAGATGAATTTCATCCTTTCACATAGTCGAGGAATAAAATTTTGTATCAAATGATTTATAAATTAATCACAGAAACAGAGGTAATCTTGAAACAATAAAACTTGGCAGCTGACTCTACGATCATTAAAGAATAAATGCAATTTTGATTTTATGTTAGTGCCTTAGAAACTTTGAGATTAAAAAAATCATAAACATAAAAATAAAAAATCACATAGCAACATATTCTCCATATATATTGCAAGACCTTTTAATATCTGCAATAGTTGTTACAATTTTACGCATTTAGTGTCAAAAACGAAAATTAAAAAATGACTTAAATAGTACAAATTTATCTAATATTCAATATATCGCAAATACTTACAACATGTATGGAGAATATTCGCAATTATTTTCAATGTCACAAATTGATAAATGAAACAATATAGATGTTTAAAATTATATCATTGTAAGCAATTTCAAGTTTGAAACACTGAAAATTAAATTATTTTTTTAAACAGAAACTTTTTAAAATTAGAAGCTAAATTATTTTTATTTTAAGTAGTTTCAAATTAATAATTGTTCAGTTGTTACCTATACATCAAACTTCACTACATTCAAAGTAACATTCAAAGACTAAATGTAGCACTTACATATTAAGAAATATTTGTATCAGATCTGAAATTAAATAAAAGCGTTCAATTATGAATCTATTATTTGAAATTATATGTTTTTCAATTAATAATAATTTATAAATTTTCAATCCTACCTTGACATTTATTTGATTATCTACTAAGGCTTTTGGATTGAAACAGTAAAATTAAATATAGTTTAATTTTTACTCGAATAACAGGTCGTTTTCTAAAATTATTAATTAATTTGTATTCAAATATGATTAATTTTAAACGTTTTTCATTGATTTTATCATTAATTAGTAGTTTGAAGTCTTCAAAAGTGAATTTTAAAATTCTCTAAATTGAAAGTTTACGCTTAAAAATAAAGACCTAAAATAGAAAATCTGTAAGGTAAAAGATTTTAGAATCGCATATTGTAAACTAAATTATTTTTATACATAAAATAGTTAACTATTATACCTTAAGTTATAAAAAGTTTTTATTTCAAATTGCATTAGATAGTGTGAAACAAAATTTGGGATATTTGAATTAATTGTATAGATTTTTCTTCTACACATCTGTGAAATTCCTATTTAAAAATTCATGCACAATTATCTGAATGACAATATTTGTTTTAAAGCGTAAATATGGGCTAAATTTATGATGAACGTAATACTGTTGCTAAGGCAGATTTCGAAACTGCAGGTGAGTCTCACGAAATTTCCGTACCTATACAATAAAATTGTTCTGACGTCAGAATTTATGAAATTTTAATCTGAATTCTAATCAGTAATAAATTTATCAAAATTTATCAAGGTAAAATATTATCAATAATATCAAGATTTTCGATGTGAATCACCGCCAATTAAAAAAAATGGGAATATCTTTTCTCGAAAGAACGCTAGTTATCGTACATGTATTGGATGTCTCAGATAATTCTTTATAGATTTTTGCAAACCTTTTGGAATCAATAAAAAATTTTTAAAAAAAATAACTTCTGCGCATAAACATTGTCCAGTTTCAGAAACTAGACACAGCAGATTCGGGAAACATGAAAACTGTATCATTATTACCTTTTCACATGACCTGTAACGTGCAATATTTAACGGTAGTGTATCACATGGTAGCCAAGGATTCGATCTGATTATGAATGAAAGAGCAAAACAGCATGTCAAGGAGCGTAAACTTGTATGTATTTGATATATGAATTTGACTCAAAAGTGATTATTCGAACAAGAACAGAAAAGTATAAATTCTAGTCAAGAAATCAAGGATAAAATCAAAGAGGAAGAAGATAGGAAAATGCAAATCGGTTTTGAAGGAATTGAAAAACTATCTTGGAAATTGGCCTTGGGCACTATGGAAGGAAGTAGTAGTACAGAGGTAGTCAGAATGAGAAATCACAAGTGTGAACTAGCATATGTGTATGATACAGACGGGATACTAGACGCTTGGAGAGACTTTTTTGAAGGAATTATTTGGAATTGAAGCTATGGAACAGAAAAACTGCCACGCAGAAGACGATAGGTTGTAAAACCGGATTGAAAAGATATGTGCCTCTGAGATTAGGGATATAATGAAGAACTTAAAAAATGGTAAGGCTGCGGATGTGGATAGCATTACTGCTGTAATTATTAAAAGCGGTGACGAGTATCTGGCTGAAAGGATAAGCGAGTTGATGAAGAGAATTACAGGGAACTTTAGGGAAATAGTAATTATCAGTAGGAAAGTCATTATCAGACTATACTGATTTTCTTATAATATTTTTTCGTATATGCGCAGCTTCCAATTTCGAATAAAAGTCGCGTATTAATTTTTGCTATCACTAAATTTATTTTCTAGAGTTTTTTTCAATATAGCATATTATTATTATTATTATTGGTGGTAAAAGATAAAGTGCGATGTTATGCGTCTTAATAAATAATTACTTATAAATAACGTAAAAGATATAAAATGACATACTTCAGACCAAATAAAAAGATCTTGATGAAGTTCAAAAGATCCTTTAATCGAACGACGTTTCGAGAGTCAAATGCTCTCCTCATTAGGAAACAGGTATCCAAGTCAAATATAAGTCCTTTAGTTTTTTTTAAATTGGAAAAACAAAAATTTTGAAGTCAAAAGTTCATGCTTTTACATAAACCCTCATCTCAAGCTAGTTCTGAAGTTTTAATATTTTAACTTTGACATGTTAAAAAGTAGTAAGGTCCATCAGTATCACATCACGGACACATTAAAAAAATCTCTAAAAAAAACAAACTTTTTTTTAAATTTAAAATAGAAGACAGAACAAACTTTCTGCTCCATGGTAAGGGTTAGCATCGAGAGATGTTAAAAAAATGTAAAAAAAAATTTAGATTTTTGAAAATTTTGAAATAAAATTTGGTAGCTTTTTAAGGATTTTGAAAGGTGTTAAGATAATACAATTTTTTCAAGGTTCCTGGGAAAATCTAAAGTACAACTGAAATAACGCCTGAACAGTTATTCATTGGCAACGACTTAAAATTGAAATAATTTAACTGCTAATTTAAAAAATTGTAATCTTTCAATCTTTAATGTTTATGACATAAAATTGCTTAA
Source organism: Andricus grossulariae (assembly GCA_011634705.1). Taxonomy (NCBI): domain Eukaryota; kingdom Metazoa; phylum Arthropoda; class Insecta; order Hymenoptera; family Cynipidae; genus Andricus; species Andricus grossulariae. The sequence goes on from JAABKJ010002830.1 coordinate 19,499, forward strand.
AATGATATGATTTTGAAATTTTATAAATTTGTTTATTTATTTTTTAATTGACGGCATTGAAAATAATAGCGTGCATTTATTATTAATACAAATTTCGGAAGCAGAAATATTTGGAAAAAATTTAGAGGTGCAATCTTTTGATAGTTTATGCCTGATTTCGAACATTGTGTGGATATTTTATACTTGTTGATAATTGATTATACCATGACATACAAAACGCAGCTTGTAAATATAAAAACATGGTTGCTATTTAAACATTTGTCCATTATGTTTATAACATTTATTATTAATATATTAATATAATTTATAATCAAAATTCAGAGCAAAGAAATGACTTCAAGTGAAGAGGGAAGGGTGATTATTGGATGGCCCCTTCCAAAGTCCTTCTCGGGATATGCGAAAGTTTGAAATTCTTTAAAATTTGCCGATTCTTGCCTAAGGGTGTTTCACGAATTTCTTCTGGAGTCATATCTTCAATTGCGCCACTGTACATATTTATTTTTACCCGTTTTTCAGTCCGATTTCCATAGTAATGTCTTGCTGCAAATATTCCACGAAGATATATTTTATTTTTCTCCAATATTGCAAACACATCACCATTGGACGTCGCTAATACCGTTTTTTCTTCGCTTGGTATAGGTTCAAGAACCTGATATCTTCCTTTTAAGTAAATTGGTTTATCGCAAGGAAAAGTGTATTCTTTAATTTCGAATTTTCGTTTCGGATTCACGTTGGAAATAAGCCGAATGAATCTAAGTTGTTCATTACTAAGTTTATGTAGGGTTAAAGAAGTCGGCCTGGCAGGAGGAGACCTAAACCTAACACGAAGAGAAGATTCAGCAGGAGGAGATCTGGACCTGTCACGAAAAGGAGGCTCTACAGGAGAAAGAGACTGTGAACTCAAATCTGCAACAAGAAACAGAGGATTAAATTTTCCTTGTTTATTCACTTCGAGCACATTTTTCTATTCGGACATATATTTTTTTCTGGAGAGAGAATTATGTAATCTTATTTGGTCATCATGAATGAGTGGATTATAAGCAGAAGGTCAATAAAAGATTTTCATATTCGTACCCCAATCAAATCTCAAACTCTTTTTCAAGACGAAATGTACTGTATACCCTGAAGCAACCGAAATAACGTTCTCTCATTGATCACATAAGGTTAGATACTTTAGAGGCGCATACCTCAATTTTCTATTTCGGCATATTTTCTCGGGGTCAATATTTCGACTTATCGGAATTCACCTAGAATTATTTGGAATCAACTCTGAATTCTTTATAATTCTTGAGAATCCAGCTGACAAAGAAATTACGCTGATGGTCAAATATTCCGGAAGATAAAATTAATATCGGGCAAAAAATGCCGAAAGACAAAATTAAAATCCTTCTCCTCTTTACCATATTTCTCGTTTTCGTACTTATAAGCGTTCTAGATTAATAGAAGCCGATAAGAAAGTTCAACTATTTTTTCTTGAAAGTAAATTCTTTTTGGTTGAAAAGTCTACTATCCTTTTTTTGGTTGACAATTAATCTATTTGGTTAATACTTTCAATACTTGCTTGAAAATGTAATCATTTTATTAAAAAATTAACTATTTTGGTAAAAATTATTTGGTTGAAAATAAACCTTTTTTTTAAATTTTATAATTTGATTGAAATTTTATTTCTTTTCGACGTAAAAGCCTTTCTTGGTTGACACTTCAACTCCTTTGTTGAAAAATCGTCTATTTGGTCTGTAGATTTACCTCTTCTAGTAGAAATTTAATATTTCTTGGTTAAAATGCAACTGAAAATTAACTAATTGAATAATGCAATTAAAATGATCCTGTTTTGGTTCAGGATTCAACTATTATGTTGAAAATTCATCTTTTTTGGTTAAATTGAATTTTTTTTTATTTAAAATTAAAATTTTTTGTAATTGGAAAATCAACTATCACGTTTCTCGTTGAGAATTAAATAGGATAAACGAACATATACATGAGACAACTTGGAAGGCGCTAATATGCAATATAGATATAGAGGGCGTGGCAACTATGATCCAAGATGATATTGTTAAGAGTGCAACTAATGTGAGTGGTATTGCGGTTGTAGGAAGAATATCTTGTGATGCGTGGTGGAATGATAAAATCCAAGCAGCCGCCCAAGAAAAGAAAGAAGCGCATAAAAGAAAGTTGATCATCGCAGTGCTTAGCGATGAGAAGAGAAATAGACTTCAAAATGATTCAGACACAAGAATAGGAAAGTAAAACTACCACTCAAGGTAAGTACAGATAAAATCAAAACAGAAGAAGAGACGGAAATGCAAAACGATTTTTAAGGAAGCAAGAAACTCTTTTATAAATGGGCAATGGTCAATATGAAGGGAGGTAAAAGTACAGAGTTAGTCAGCATGAGAAATAGCAAGGGTACTGTTCTTGATTATGACACTTTATGAGTATTCATAACTTAATATTCCTACCTTTATGCTGAAATAGTATAATATTGTGCTTTTTTTCCATAGTAGCAAAAAATATTATAAGAACAGAAAGTTTCTTATTAAAACAAAAATTTGCCGGACTAGAAACTTTAAAAATGACCAAATTTGCCGGAGCTCAATACTCGACCTAACATTTATTGGGTGGATATTATTACTTGAATATTTCCGTGAAACTCAGTACAAGTTTTAAAATTTGATATATTTCCATAACACTCAATACCAGGAAGGTTTTTGGGCACAGAACTCGGATTTGGGGTCAAAATTCAAAAAGTTTACTCAAATATTGAAAATTTTAGTAATTCGATAGATTTCCAGGAAACTCAGCACGAGGGGGGTTTTCGGGGTACAGAACACGAATTTATTATCAAAATTGAAAAATTTTGCGAATTTGATTAATTTTGAAAATTCCATGAAACTCAGTACGAAGAAGGCTTTCGGGACACAGAACACAAATTTGGGGTAAAAATGCATCACTTTTACTCAAATTTTAAATATTTTATTAGTTCGGTATATGTCCATGAAATTCAGTATCAGGGGGGTTTTCGGGGCACAGAACATAAATTTGTGGTCAAAATTCAAACAGTTTATTCTAATTTTAAAAATTTTATTTTCTTTGTAGATTTTTATGAAAGTCAGTACGAGGCAGTGTTCTCCGGGTACAGAATACGAATTTAAGGTGAAAATTTGACTTGAATTTTGAAAATGTTATCTAATTTTAAAGATAAGCTTAAGCTGGTCGATTTTTATGAAAGTCAGTATGTTTTTTTTATTATTCTTAGAATATAAATTGTGGTTCAAAAATTCGAGAATTCAAAAAAGCGACTTCAATTATGAAAATTTTATTATATTGATATATTTCCGTGATAGTCAGTAAATCACCCTCCTTTTTCACTTTCATGGAAATCTACCAAGTCTCATTGTCCAAATTTTAAGTCAAATTTTTTAATTTTTTACTTTTGAACCCTAATTTGTATTCTAAAATTCAAAAATCCCTCTCGTTATTATTTCATGAAAGTCAAGCAATTCATTAAAATTTTCAAAATTCGAGTCAACTTTCTCATTTATTGCATTTTGAACCCATAATTATCGTATTCGACAATCGATAAATTGATTAATTCATAAAGTAATGCTGAAGTCATTTAAAATCGCATTGCTTGTGTATTAGGGTCGTCCAAAAAAATTATTTTCCTGATTTTTTCAAGTCTCCCCCACCCACTCTCATTTTATGTCTTTTCGTGAGAAAAAATTCTCCAAATTTTTTGAGATTTTTTAAAAAATGTTTAAAGGTAGGGCACGGCCTTTAAAGTACCCCAAAACTTTAAAAATTCAGTAAGTCCTTGAATTTTAAAAAGAATCGTAAAAATTTTACAACGATGATGTAAAACTACCATGTGAGCAGTACAAAGCCTGAAAAAATTTTGAAAAATTGAATTTACCCCTAACTTTCCCAAAACTCACCCCTTATGATACTAAAAAGTAATTTTTAAGTATCTTTTCTGAATTTTATGAAAGTAAAATGAAAATTTAAGTGGAAAATTATATTAAAAAAATTACTATACAAATATGAAAAATATTGCGCTTGAAATAAACATTCCCCCCCTTTTCACCCTTAATAATCCTTAAAAAATTACATTTTATTTCTTTAAAACTGATTATCAAAAATATTTAATATACATTTCTTTATATTGAAAAAAAAGTTTTAAAGAAAGAAAATGTAATTTTTTATGGATTATGATTATGGTATATATATATATTATAGTCCTATATATATATTATAGTATTATAGTATATATATAATATATATCGATGATTATGGTGAAAAAGGGAAAAAAGTTTATTTTAAGGGCACTATTTTTCATATTTGTATAATAAAATTTGTTGTATAATTTGCCACGTAAATTTTCATTGTATTTTCATAAAATTCAGGAAAGACACTTAAAAATTACTTTTTAGTGTCTTCAGGGGTGTGTTTTGGCAAAGTTGGAGGTAAATTAAATCTTTAAAAAAAAATTTCAGGCTTCATACTGCCCAGTAAAAAGGCTTGCATTCAAAGGTATTTAACAATTTCAATACCTATGAATACCGTTTCTGTCCTTCTCTTTTGAATCCCCGATTAGGCAGCGAAAACATTTAGATTCCAATCAATTTCAAAGACGATTGGAACTGTCAAACGTAACCTGAAATAAATTAAGAACACCATTTTCGTTTAGCGCATTAGAACTATTAGAAGGCGCTTCAGAAGCTCGAAATTGGCAAAATCTAGTAAGGTTGTGCATAATAATACATAACTTTATCACGAAACTCTCGCTTTATTCAAATGTGATTAATTAAAAATATATAAAATCATGATAAACAATTTAAAAAAATTAGTTTTCATCACAACTACCTGTGTATCAATCAATCTTGACAACGTAAAATGACTAATAATTTGTTTTTAAGTGCTTTTAACCTCATTATAATTCGAAAAACAGTAAATAAGAACAGTGAAATGTGCAAGCTAAAAATGGATTAAAAATGTTCTATTTCATGGTCGATTTGGGGTATCCAAAAGTATGCGGAAAAATGTTGTCGCCACTCGGTACAGAAGGGATACAGTTTAAGAGATAACTTCGACTGTTATGGGGATTCAAAACCTTCTTACCGCGCAGGGCAAGAAAATCCCCTTCACCCGATTTCCAATTCAATTTGTCATTCAAGACTAAAAGCAATAAACTAATTTCTTCGGACGATCTGACTAGCATCAGTAAATTATCGAAACCCGATGGCAAGTAAAAATTAATGACAAAATCGTAACCGTCAATAATAAGCGAGGAAAAAGTAAATATCCCGAACATCCCACTTCAGCCGTCAAAACGAAGAAGACTTGACTCAAACGATCGCCATAAAGTTGTAGGCAAGTTTAGAAAATTTTTACGCACAAATATGTAAACTTTCTCATTTTTATTGTGTAAGAAAGCATAATTGAATGTTTGCTTTAATATGTGTCTAGAAGAGAATACTGCACCTGCACCTCCTCTTGTTGATCCTCCAACTCTTCATCCTCAACCACCTCCTGATGTGGAAATTTCCGGTATCATAATAAGAGAAGCTACATTTTTGAAAATTGCAATTTTTTTCATTTGAGTGCACACAAAATTTGTTAAATTAAATACTTTTCGGGTGAATATTTTAATTATGTAACATTCTGTTGCTATTATATTTGCAGAAGAACAAGTTCCTTTTGAACGAACTTCTCCTCGCGATCTCCCGAATGATGCAGTCCCGAATAAAAAATAAAAAGTTCCCGTTTTTCAATAAAAAAAAATCCACACCCAAACAAACTGATAAGCAGAATAAACAAAGGAGTTTAGAAAACTGTCTCTCGAGTCTTGCGTATCATGACAGAAAGTCTGGTAATTTATTGAAAACGATGACATTCGGAGTTTTAATTTGAGAACTAAACATATTGGCCGAATCACAGAATCATTTGTCAGTAAAATATACTGTTTTTCAAAAGAAATAAGAGGATATTTATCTTACCGATTAGACGAAAATTGTTTGTTTCAAAAAGTTATGAGTATTTGAATTTTTTAAATTGAAAACGCTAATTATACAAAAATTGTAAAAACTGTTGTTAAAAGTGTGATATTTTTAAATCCTATATATGTATCTACCTTTTTCTATTGTGATTATGATGGAATTTCCCGTCTTCCTTTGAAATATAATAGAAAATTTCAAAAAAGTTGAAAAAACCAAACGGCGGTGGCTACTCTCAAAATATTCAAAGTAAATTTACTCAAAAACCCCACCTCTTTTTTTCTCTTGATTTTTGACTAGATTCTTCTTAGTGTATAGAGTATATTCAATGATAGTCATTTCCCCGTGCCCGCCCCTTGGAGAAAAGAGCAATTTTTTTGCTGAAAAACGAAAATTTACGTTTCTTGCTAAAACGATACAAGATGAGAAAAAAAGTCAATAAAATACAATTTTTGTCCCTAAAAAAATGGAGGAAAAATATCTCTTGACACTTTCTCTTATCTCGCGTTATTTTCGAGATTTTTGCGAAAATATGTATAACATTTTTCTACAACTCTTTTAGAAAAGCAAGTTTGTTTCTTAATACTTTTTTTGCATTTTGTATCGTTTTGGCATGAAACGTGAATCTTCGTTTTTCAGCAAAAAATTGCTCTTTTCTCCAAGGGGCGGGCACGGGCAGACTATCAAAAAATATACTTTTTGCATTAGGACGAAACTCGAAAGAAAATCAAAAGAAAAAAACGCTAGTATTTTTGAGTAAATTTACCTATAGAATATTTTCAGGGAATCACCGCCATTTTGTCAATTTTAATATTTTTTAAATGTTTTGAATGTATTTTGAAAGAAGACGAGAACTTCTATCAGAATCAGATAGAAAAGATAAATAAATATATTAAATGAAAAAATATCACACTTTTAACAAAAGTTTTGACAATTTTTTGATAATTCGCGTTTTTATTTTATTTTTTAAGGTGAAATACTTGTAACTTTATCATTAAAATTTTTTCGGAAAATTGGTAAGATATACGTGTCGTCTTATTTTCTTTGAAAATCAACATATTTGAGTGACACATGGGTCTGTGACTTACGTATGGACTGCCTGCATGATTTAAAATAAATGGGGCCTAATATAAGATGCAATTTTTTCATACAGTATTAAATTAACAATTCAAAGAAGAAATTGAACACGAGCGAATCATAAAATATGACCGGCGATGTGAGTAGTGATTACAAAGAAATTTTAAAATTAATAGTTTTTGCGAATTCCTGCTTCAACCGCGCAGTTGGAAAGACTTTTTTCTGATTGGTCGTATGTCCATAATCCAATTAAAAACAGATTGACTGGAGAACGTTCAAAGAAAATAGTTCATATCTATTTTTCATTGAAAAATAAGGATAAAAGTAAGACTTGACACTGCGATAAAAGAGTTTATATTACACTGCAGTCCCACTATAAAAGTTCCCGCTATATAAGACAAGGTGGTCCAAGGGGACGAGAGACAGGCGCTCCGAGATCGGCGGAGTAACTCCACAACAACGCAGGAAAGTATCAAAAAAGCAGGCAGTACCCTCGTCGGTTAATTGTGTCGTCTG
>JAABKJ010002831.1:0-27082 GCA_011634705.1 Andricus grossulariae
ACATCACTACTTTACCACCGAGCAATTCACGCCTACCCCGAAAGGGAAACGGCTTAATGATATAATAATAATAACATGCCTCGGACTCAATTAAGAAATGATCTTTTTCGATTTGAACTTTTATTGTTTGGGTCAGAATTGAATTACTTTGATAAAAATGTAACCAATTTGAAAAAAGTCATCACTCTTGGTTGAAAGTTCAACTATTATGTTAAAAATTCATCCTAATGCTTTGAAAATTCAACAATTTGATTTTTTTTCTTCTTTCTTGACTAAAAATTTTGTTGGGCTGAAAATTCATCTCATTCTGTAGAAACTTAGCCTTTTTGGTCAAAAATGCAACTGTCTGGATGAAAAATAATCCGTTTCAGTTGAAAATAAACTTTTTTGATGAAAATGTATCTGTTTTGTTGAAAATTTGTATTTTCGGCTAGAAAATTGAAAAATTTGGTAGAAAATTGAACTATTTGTTTGGAGATTTATGCATTTTGTTGAAAATTCATCTAAATGCCTTGAAAATTCTACAATTATTTTGAATTTTTTGTTCTATCTTGACCAAAATTTTTTTATTATTCAAAATTCATCTCTTTTGATAAAAATTGAACTGTTTTGTAGAATATTTGTATTTACGGCTCAAAAATTAAAAAATTCAGTAGAAAATTTAGCTTTTTGGTTGAAAATTCATATATTTTGTTGTCATTGCATCTTTATGCCATGAAAATTGAAGTATTCGATTAAATTTTTTTTTCTTTCTGGACTTAAAATTTTTATTGGTTGAAAATTCATCGACTCGAAAATTAAACAGTCTGGTAGAAAATTTAACTGTTTGATTGAAAATTTATATATTTTGTTGAAAAATTATCTTTTTTTGTAGAAAATCAAATTTTTTGTTGAAAATTAACTTTTTTTAATTAAGGATTCAGGTGTTTTGTTTCAAGTTCGTTTTCTTTACTTAAATCCAATTTTTTTAATTTTAAATTAAAACTTTTTTGTTAAAATATGAAATATTACATTTTTCGTTAAAAATTCGTCCTTTTAGTTTAACAATTTCACTACTTGGTTGAAATACTTTCTTAAAAGTTAATATTTTTGGTTGGAGACGAAGAAGAAGTTGAAATTAAGATTTTGTATTGAAATTTATTCTTTCAAATGAAAATTCAACTACACCATTTTTTCTTAAAAATTGATCTTTTTAGTTTAAAAATTCCACTATTTAGTTAAAAATTTATGTAAATTGTTGAAAATTCGTCTTTTTGGTAGGAAAGTATTCTTCTGGGTTGAAAATTCAACTATTTGGTTTAAAATCGATTTATGTTGTTGAAAATTCGTATTTTTTTTTGTAGAAAATTATTCTTCTGTCTTAAAAATTCTTTTTTTTTTAAATAAAAATCATAAAATAAAATAATTTTTTTTTGCTTGAAAACTCAACACTAGGTTAAAAAATTTATTTCTCAATAAAAATAAATTCTCTTAAATGAAAATTCAAGTATACCAATTTTGGTTGATAATTGATTTTTTTAGTGTAGAAAATTCACCATTCAGTTAAATTTCTTTAAAAACCCATTGTTCAAACTATTTAGTTAAAAATTTATGGAATTTTATGCAAATTCATTTTTTTGGTAGAGAAGTAATCTTATTGGATTAACATTCAACCACTTGATTAAAAATTTTAATATTTAGTGAAAAATTCAACTATTAGCTTGAAAATTCCATTAAAAATTTAAATATTTGGTTGAAAATTCATGTATTTTGTTAAAAATCATTCTTTTGTGGTAAAAAATTAATCCTCTTTGTTCAAATTTCATTTTTTGGGTTAGAAATTAATGTTTTTATCAGGAATTAATTTTTCGAACTAAAAATTGAACTATTCCATTTTCTGTCGAAAAATTGTTTTTTGATAGACATTTAATCTTTCTGGTTGAAAATTTAACTAACTCATTGAAAATTTATTGTGATAAGTTGAAAAATTCTTTCTCTCAATTTAAATTAAACAATCTTACCTTTTGTTGAAAATTTATCTTTTTTAGTTGAAAATTCATCCATTTTGTTGAAAATTTGTCTTTTTTATAGAAAATACATCTTCTGGGTTGAAAATTCATATATTTGGTTGAAAATTCATTGTTTTGATTCAAGATGCACCATTTTAGGTAGAAGTTCATTTATTTGGTTCAAAATTTAATAAATTTGGTTAAAATGCATTTTTTTTACTAAAAGTGTAGCTATTCCATTTTTGCTAGAAAATCGATCTTTTCCAGTTGAAAACCCTATTCTGTTCAAAATTCGTCTTTTTAAGTAGAAAATTCAATTATTTTTGTGGAAAATGCATATTTTTATATTGTAAATTTAACTTTTTTCATAAATTCGTCATCATGACTTGGAAACTTTACATTTTGGATTAGGCTTTTTCTTTATTGATTGAAAAACCTTCCTCGGCTAGAAATTCAACACTTTTTTCGAAATTCGTTTTTTTCTGTGGTTTAATTTAACCATTTTTTATTGAAAATTGAAATATTTTGTAGTGGAAATGTCAACTATTACACTTTTTGTTGAGAATTCATTTTTTGTAACAAAGAATCATTGGTCCTTGTCACTGTCCTTTAACTGAAACTCAATTCTCAATTGTGTGTTTTTTTACAAAATTTGTTGCTGAAATCATTATTTCTCGAAAAAATCAACTAAAAATGAAAATCGCGCAGATTTTGTATGGTTTTGATAAAAATACGAACGATACTTTGAAAAGTATGCATTTTAGAGAAAAATATTCCACACAAGAAATATAGGCCGCGATAAATTACACATTTGTTCGGTGAAGAATTTTTTATGTAGTCAAGAGTTTAAGAGTGAAACTAGTTTTTACGATGAAAATAAAAAGTTTCTTGTATTTTTTCTAATTCATGAAGAAAAGTGTTACTTTTTCATACAGGATTTTTACAACAGGCTAAAAGATCTTGAAAAACTACAACTATTTTGTGTTCAACATTTTGCTCTAAAAACAATAGTTTAAACAAAATCAATTTTGATGTCATAAAATTGTTGTATTTTTGTTTTCCTTTAATTTTTTCGTGAAAAATGTTTAGGAAACGATTCCAGATAATAATAAACAAGAAATTTTTATTTTATCTAAATCGATAGAATGCGTGTCTTAATAAATTTAATTTTTTATGAATAAAGGCAATTTTTCCAAAAGTTTTTTTACAAGTATTGAATGAAATAATAAATTGTGCTTCTCTGACAATTAAAGAAAATTATCGTTTATTATTATCTGGATTTTTTTCTAAGCATTCTTTACGAAAAAATACACACAAAAACAAGCGATAAAAAATTTGGTAAAATCAAAATTTATTGTTATTTTTTAATATTGATTGTAGAGAAAAATGTTGAACGGTTAAGGTTGAAGAATGAATTTTAAATCGAAAAGGACGAATTTTTAACAAAATAGTTGAATTTTTTACCTACATTATGACTTCAACAAAATAGTATAATTTTCAACAAAATAAATAAATTTTTTGATAAAATAGTTGAAATTTTATGAAAATAGTTGAGTTTTCAACCTACAAAAATGCATTTTGAATTAAATGGTGGAATTTTCTACCTGAAAAGGTTAAAATAAACCAAGAACTGTTGCATTTTTATCCAAATAGTTGAATTTTTTAATCAAAAGGTTGAATTTTCAGAAAAAGAAGTTCATTTTCATTCATGAAAGATAAATTTTCATCAAAAAAATATAACTTTTCTACTAAACGACAGATTTTCAACAAAATAATTCAATTGTTAACTATACAAGATGCGTTTTCAATAAAAAATAAAAAATTTCAATTTTCAGATAGCAAAATTAATTTTGAACCAAAAAAAAATTGATCTAAAGCACAATAATTGAATTGTCAAACAAAGAGGTGAATCAAAACAAAAAAAAAATGTTTAATTGTAAGTCAACTTTTATTCAAGTGGTTGAATTTTTTACCAAAAAAGATCGATTTTCACCAAAGAGTTGAATTTGCTGCCAAAATAGTTGAATTTTGAAACATAAATATGAATTTTTAATAAAAAAGTTAATTTACAACAAAATACTTTAATTTTCTACCAAATTGTATAATTTTCGTTGTTTACCTTTCAACCAAGTTGAAATTTCAACCAAAAAATATGAATTTTTAACAGTGAGTTAAATTTCCTCCCAAAATAGTTGATTTTTTAACCATAAATATAAATTTTGCTCGAAAAAATTAATTTTCTACCAAATTGTTGAATTTTCAAGCCAAAAAGACGAATTTTCGAACAAAGTTAATTTACAACGAAATAGTTAAATCTTAAACCAAAAAGATGAATTTTCAAAAAACATAACTAATTTTATATCCACAAAGATGAATATTCCACAAAACACTTGAATTTTCTTTTAAATAGTTGAATAATCAACCCTAAAAACTCTTTAAAAAAATTTAACAAAGTAAATAAATTTTCAATAGTACAGTTCATATCTTAACAAAATAGTTTAATTTTCATCCTACAAAGACGCATTTTTAATCAAATGGTCGAATTTTTAAACAGAAAATATCCAAATAAATCAAAAACATTTGCATTTCCATCCAAATAGTTGAATTTTCAAATTAAAAAATTGAATTTTTGAAAAAAAGTTAATTTTTATTTAAGAAAGATGAATTTTCTTCCAAGAAATATGACTTTTCTACCAAACATCAATTTTGAACCAGATAGTTTTATTTTCTCCCAAATTGTGGAATTTCCGAAATGTAACTTTTATTCAAATGATTGATTTTTTAACCAAGAATAATGAATTTTTAACAAAGAGTTGAATTTCTTCCCAAAATATTTGAATTTTTAACCACAAGTATAAATTTTCAACAAAAAAGCTGATTTACAACCAAATAGTTAAATACTCAAACAAAAATATAAATTTTCAACAAAAAAGTTAACTTCGGACTTAATAGTAAAAATGTCTACAAATTTTTAAATTTTTAAGCTAAAAAGACGAATTTTTAACAAAGAGGATAAATTTTAGCATAAGATTTAGCAAGATAAGTTATTTCTAAAAAATGTAGAGATCTTTTAGAGGATTTCAAATCTGTCAATCATTCATTGTGGTAGATTTTTGAAAATTTAGAAGTTTTTTTAAGTATTTGAAATTATTTTCAGGGCCTTTCAAGAAATGTTCAAAAATTTTTAATTTTTTAAAGATTTCAAGAGTTGCTAAGCTATCATTTAATACTAAAGCATAAGTATCTTAAGATAAATAAATATTCATTTATTTTTTTAGGATTCGTTAATAATGAACCGCTAATAGCTATTATATGATATATCTTCCTTTTTTAAATATTAGAACTTATTTTAAATTCAAATTATGAAACTTACCCAGTTCGTAGTTGATTCTCAACCAATTAATTCGGATTATTAAATTTCCGAAATAGGAATAGTAATAATCCAAACAATCACAAATTTCCAAAAACTATTAATTTCATTCACATCTTTCAAATAATATTTAAACAAAAAATAGGCATCTTTTTGCACACATTTGTAGGAGGTCAAATAAATTTGATCTTCGTCTTAGATATATCATTTTTCAAAAATCACTTATAAAATACTTCATGTGACTCCGGTGCATTAACGTGTTTTTATGCGAAAGCGTAGAGTATCGTAATTTTGTACATTACGATACAGCGGATGTTCACTATTCACATTACAATCCGCTGTATCGTAATGTACAACATTACGATACTCTACGCTGTCACAACAAAACTTGTAAATGCAGCGTCTTCACATAAAATAGTATATGCGCCAATGCGCACAATTCGTGTCTTCACGCAACTCGCTTACAATGCTCGTCGCATAAAGACCCTAATTATGCACCTTGGCGCATAATATATTATTAACACACAGACTGTCACTCATGAATCCCTCTAACACACTCCTACCACCAACATCTCAAATTCCACTGAAAATTCACTACAATTAGCACCACTCAATTACCGCTACCTAACACTTTCATGCCGGAAACGGAAGTCCTATTAAATTTTTGTTGGAAAATTTTTCTTTTTTTTTTTGTTGAAACTTCAACTATTTGGTTAAAAGTGTGAAAATTCGTTTTTTTGTTTTTGGAATTTGAACTATGTGGTTGAAAATTAACTTAAAAAATCAACTATTTGGTTAAAAATTAACCTTTTGTTGAAAATTTATATTTTTGCGTTGAAAATTCTTTTTTTTTTAAATTAAACTATTTGGTTAAAAATTAACTCTTTTTTTTAAATTCAACTACTTGGTTAAAATTTGATCTCTCTTTGTTGAAAATTCACTTATTTAATTAAAAATCCATGTATTTTGTTGAAAATTTAACTATTTATTTAAAAATTAACCTTTTTGTTGGAAATTTAACTAATTGGTTGAAAAGTTATCTTTTTCAGTTAAAAATTCAACTGTTTTGTTGAATATTTGTCTGCTTGGACTGAAAATTCGTACTTTTGGATTGAAAATTAATTTATTTTATTTAAATTCAATAGTCTTCTAGAAAAATGCAATTATTTGGTTAAAAATGTAACTGTTTTTGGTTGAAAATTAACTTTTTTATTGAAATTTGACTATTTGGTTAAAAAATAACTTTTTTCTTCAAAATTCATATTTTTTGCTTTGAAAATTCGTATTTTCGTTTGGAAAGTTGAACTGTTTGGTTGAAAATTAACTTTTTTGTTAAATATTCAACTATTTAGTTGAAAATCTATGTATTTTGTTAAAAATGCAACTATTTGGTAAATAATTAATCTTTTTGGATAAATATTTTATTATATTGTTGGACACATTTTTTTGGTTGGAATATCAACTATTTTGGTAGAAAAATCAACTATTTGGTTTTAAGTTTAACTATTTTGTTGAAGATTTAACTATTTGCTTCAAAATTAACTTTTTTGCTGAAATTTTATGTATTTTGATGAAAATTTAACTATATGGTTCAAAATTTATATTTTTGCATTGAAAATTCTTTTTTTGTTGTTTCGAAAATTAAACTATCTGGTTGAAAATTATTATTTTTTTTAAATTCAACTATTTGATTAAAAATTTATGTTTTTTTCGGTAACAAAAAAATCTTCTTATAGTTTAAAATACATCTATTTAATTGAAAATTCATCTATTTGATTGAAGATTCATGTATTTTATAGAAATTTCGCTTTTTGATGGAATTAATCTTCTTAATTGAAAATTTATATTTTTATTTAAAAATTCGCTTATTTGATTGAAAATCCACGTATTTTGTTGAAAATTCAACTATTTGGTTATAAATTAACCTTTTTGTTGAAAATTCATTTTTGTGCGTTGAAAATTCTTTTTTTTTTATTGGAAAATTAAACTATTTAGTTGTAAATTCATTTTTTTGTTAAAAATTCAACTATTCGGTTAAAAATTGACGTATTTTCGGTAAAAAATTAATGGTCTTAGTTTAAAATACACCCATTTGATTGAAAATTCATATATTTTTTTGAACATTCGCTTTTTGGTGGATAATTATACTTCTTAGTTGAAAACTGATCTTTTTAATTTGAAAATTCAACCATTTGAATAAAAATCCATGTATTTTGTTTCAAATTCAACTATTTAATTAACAATTACATTTTTTATTGAAAATTCATATTTTGTTGTTGAACATTTGTCTTTTTGTATGAAAAATTGAACATTTTGGTATACAATTAAGTTTTTTTAAATAAAAAATTCAACTATTTGGTTGAAAATTGATCAAATTCACGTGTTTGATTGAAAATCCACGTATTTTGTTAAAAATTCAACTGTCTGGGTAACGATTAACTTTTTTGCTGAAAATTAACTTTTTTGTTATAAATTCAACTATTTGATCAAAAATTGATGTATTTTCGGTCAAAAATTAATCTTCTTAGTTTAAAATACACCTATTTGATTGAAAATTCATATATTTTGTTGAAAATTCGCTTTTTGGTGGATAATTAATCTTCTTAATTGAAAATTAATCTTTTTTTATTTAAAAATTCACCTATTTGATTGAAAATCCATGTATTTTGTTGAAAATTCAACTATTTGGTTGAAAATTATCTTTGATTAAATTCAACTATTTGGTTAAAAATTTATGTATTTTCGGTAAAAAATTAATCTTCTTAGTTTGAAATATATACCTATTAGATTGAAAATTCATATATTTTGTTGAAAATTCAACTATTTAATTAAAAATTTATGTTCTTTGTTGAAAATTCATATTTTTGCGTTGAAAATTCTGTATTTTTTTGAAAATTAAACTATTTAAGTGAAAATTCATATATTTTGTTGAAAATTCGCTTTTTGGTGGATAATTATTCTTCTAAGTTGAAAATTGATCTTTTTAATTTGAAAATTCACCGTTTTGATTGAAAATCTATGTATTTTGTTGAAAATTCAACTATTCCATCAACAATTAAATATTTTGTTGAAAATTCATATTCTTTTGTTGAAAAATTGTTGTTTTTTTTTTGTTTGGAAAATTGAACTGTTTGGTTGAAAATGAACTTTTTTGTTAAATATTCAACTATTTAGTTGAAAATCTATGTATTTTGTTAAAAATTCAACTATTTGGTGAATAATTAAAATTTTAGGATGAACATTTTATTATATTGTTGGAATTTTTTTTTTTTTTTTTGAATATTGAATATTTTGGTAGAAAAATCAACTATTTGCTTTAAAATTAACTTTTTTGTTACAAATTTATGTATTTTGTTGAAAATTCAACTATTTTGTTGAAATTGGATGCATTTTCGATAAAAATTCATTTTCTTAGTTGAAAATTGATCTTTTTTATTTGAAAATACACATATTTGATCGAAAATCCATGTATTTTGTTGCAAATTCAACTATTGGGTTACAAATGAACTTTTTTGTTGAAAATTTATATTTTTTCTTTGAAAATTCTTTTTTTTTTTTATTTGGAAAATTAAACTAATTAGTAGTAAATTATTTTTTTTGTTAAAAATTCAACTATTTGGTTAGGAATTAATGTATTTTCGGTAAAAAATTAATATTCTAACTTGAAGATACACTTATTTGTTTGAAAATTCATATTTTTTCGTTGAAAATTCGTCTTTTTGTATGAAAAATTGAACTATTCGGTTGAAAATTAACTCGATTTTTTTAAATTTAACTAGTTGGTTAATACGTAACCTTTCTTTATTGAAAATTCACCTATTTTAATGAAAATCCAGTTATTTTGTTGGAAATTAAACTGTTTGGTGGAAAATTAACCTTCTTGTTAAATATTCAACTATTTAGTTGAAAATCTATGTATTTTGTTAAAAATTCATTTATTTGGTAAATAATTAATCTTCTTGGATGAACATTTTATTATATTGTTGGAAAAATGTTTTGGGTGATATATCAACTATTTTGGAAGAAAAATAAAAAATTTAGTTTTAAATTAAACTATTTTGTTGAAGATTTAACTATTTGGTTCAAGATTAACTTTTTTGTTAAAAATTGACATATTTTGTTGAAAATTCCACTATTTGGTTGAAAATTCATCTTCTTCAGTTAAAAAATCAACTGTTTTGTTGAACATTTGTCCACTTGCACCAAAACTTCGTTCTTTTGTATTAAAAATTCATTTTTTCAATTGAAAATTCAACTCTCTTCTGAAAAAATGCAATTATTTGGTTGAAAAATATAAACCTAAAAATGTTAATCCGAAATATTGTTTTATTCCGTTTATAAAAAATGCTATATGTTAAAACTGTTACGCGATTAAAATGCCGCTCTTAGAATATCAATGATCAGCAGGGAAACTGAAATATTGGTAAGGAAAAAATAAATGATGGAATGTTGAAAATGAATTTTTTCATAGTCTCAGCCTGAAAAAATAAAAAAATGCATGCCATATTAAAAGTATGTATTTCTTATATATGTATACGTATAAAGAAAAGAGCATACATGTACGCATATGTTTGTATAATTTAGGTTGTAAAATCTTTCCCTATATATAGAATATTAGAATTATCTTTATGGGTGTTTGACAAATTTAAGCGAAGTTTCGTAGTCTCTTCTCGTTTATAGCGGATTTCAGTTTTAAATTATTGCTGCGAGACAGCCAGGTTTACGGAGACGGTAATGTTACACATTCTACGAATTATGGCATATATGCGATTTTCTTACGACAGTGCAATAAAATAATATATTACGCGAATCAACATCAGACGAGCTGAACAGCAGGCACGCGCCTACTATCAACACAAAAATCTTCACTTATTCAGACCAACTTATTCGAAGGTTAACAAAAAAAAAAAAAAAAATTAACTTAATTTTATTACTCTCGCTCTCTCTCTCACTCGCTCTCTCTCTAGTGTGACTCGAGGTTTTTATCTAGATTCACAAATTTCCTTTCTTGCATTTCGTCTTTGTTTAAGTTTCAACATTTTAAAAGATTGTAAATAATAATTTTTTCTTTTTAATGAAATTAATCTGGGTACTATATTAAATTAAACTTGTGAGCATTTAAATTTTTACATTAGCAAGATTTTTAATAAAAATATCGCATTTTTAACAAAGTAGATACATTTTCAACGATAAGGGTGAATTTTCAACTGAGAAGATTAATTACCAAAAAGCAAACTTTCAACAAAATATATTAATCTTCAATCAAATAGGTGTATTTTCAACTAAGAAGATTAATTTTTTTTTTACCGAAAACATATAAATTTTCAATCACATAGTTGAATTTTTAACAAAAAAGTTAATTTTCATCCAGATAGTTTAATTTTCGAAAAAAAAACTTATTTTATTACTCTCTCTCTTTCTACTTCTACTGTGACTCGAAGTTTTTATCTATATTCACAAATTTCGTCTTTGTTTAAGTTTTAATACTTTATAAGATTTTAAATAATTATTTAAAAAAAAAATTAATTTTGATACTACATTAAATTCAATTTGGACCCAGGCGGAAATATTGTATATAGTTTATATGTAGTGTGAAGCATTATATACAATATTCAATTGTTTTATACATTTTTTATATAAAACAAATGAATATTATATGTAATACTTCACACTTTATATAAATTATATATAATATGTCCGCCTGGGAAACCATTCAAATTAGTAAGATTTTGAATAAAAATGTTTCATTTTTAACAAAATAGTTACATTTTCGATCAAAGTGGTGAATTTTCAAAGAAAAGGGTGAATCTTCAACTGAGAAGATTAATTTCTTACTGAAAATACATAAATTTTCAACCAAATAGTTTAATTTAATCAAAGTTAATTTTCAACCGAATAGTTGAATTTTCAACAAAATACATTCATTTTCAATCAAATAGGTGAATTTTTAAATAAAAAAATCAATTTTCAACTAAGAAGATTAATTATCCAACAAAAAGCGAATTTTCAACAAAATATATGAATTTTCAACAATATAGATAAACTTTCAACAAAATATATGAATTTTCAACAAAATATATGCATTTTTAACAGAATATATGAATTTTCAATCAAATAGGTGTATTTTCAACTAAGAAGATTAATTTTTTACCGAAAACATATAAATTTTCAATCAAATTGTTGAATTTTTAACAAAAAAGTTAATTTTCAACCAGATAGTTTAATTTTCGAAAAAAATTAACCTAATTTTTTTACTCTCTCTCTCTCTCTCTCTCTACTTCTACTGTGACTTCAGGTTTTTATCTACATTCACAAATTTCGTCTTTGTTTAAGTTTTAACACTTTATAAGATTGTAAATAGTTATAAAAAAAATTAATATTGATACTACATTAAATTCAATTTGAAACCATTCAAATTAGTAAGATTTTAAATAAAACTGTTTCATATTTAACAAAATAGTTACGTTTTCGATCAAAGTGGTGAATTTTCAACGATAAGGCTGAATTTTCAACTGAGAAGATTAATTATCCACCAAAAAGCGAATTTTCAACCAATTTTCAATCAAACACAAACATGTGTATTTGAAATTAAGAAGATTATTTTCTTACCGAAAATACATAAATTTTTTATCAAATAGTTGAATTTGTAACAAAAAAGTTAATTTTCAAAAAAATATATGAATTTTCAATCTAATGGGTTTATATTTCAAACTAAGAAGATTAATTTTTTACCGAAAATACATAAATTTTTAAACAAATAGTTGAATTTAATCAAAGTTAATTTTCAACCGAATAGTTGAATTTTCAACAAAATACATTGATTTTCAATCAAATAGGTGAAATTTTAAATAAAAAAATCAATTCTCAACTAAGAAGATTAATTATCCACCAAATAGTTGAATTTTCAACAAAATATGTGAATTTTCAATAAAAAATGTGTATTTTAAACTAAGAAGATTATTTTGTTACCGAAAATAAATCACTTTTCGATCAAATAGTTGAATTTGTAACAAAAAAGTTAATTTTCAACCGAATAGTTTAATTTTCCAAATAAAAAAAAAAAGAATTTTCAACGCAAAAATATAAATTTTCAACAAAAAAGTTAATTTTCAACCAAATAGTTTAGTTATCAAAACAAAAAGAACAAAAAAACGAATTTTCAACACAAAAATATGAATTTCCAAGAAAAAGGTTCATTTTTAACCAAATAGTTAAATTTTCAATCTAATAGGTATGTTTGTATATTTCAAACTGAGAAGATTAATTTTTTACTGAAAATACATAAATTTTTAACCAAATAGTTTAATTTTCCAAGATACAAAAAAAATTTTTTCAAAGCAAAAATATAAATTGTCAACAAAAAAGTAAATTTTTAAACAAACAGTTGAATTATCAACAAAATACATGGATTTTCGATCAAATATGTGTATTTTCAAATAAAAAAGATCAGTTTTCTACCAAGAAAATGAATTTTTATCGAAAATGCATCAAATTTTAACAAAATAGTTGAATTTTAAACCAAATAGCTGATTTTTCTACCAAAATATTTAATATTCCAACAGAAAAAAATTTGCAAGAATATAATAAAATGTTCATCCAAAAATAATAATTATTTACCAAATAGTTGAATTTTCAACAAAATACATAGATTTTCAACTAAATAGTTGAATATTTAATAAAAAAGTTAATTTTCGACCAAACATTTCAATTTTCCAAACAAACAGACGAATTTTCAAAGCAAAAATATGCATTTTTAGGATTACAGTTATTTTTTAACAGAAAAAATAATTTTCAACCAAATAGTTTAATTTTCCAAATAAAAAAAAAAAGAATTTTCAAAGCAAAAATATGCATTATTAGGATTACAGTTATTTTTTAACAAAAAAAAAATAATTTTCAACCAAATAGTTTAATTTTCCAAATAAAAAAAAAAGAATTTTCAAAGCAAAAATATGCATTTTTAGGATTACAGTTATTAAAAAAAAAAAGAATAATTTTAAACCAAAAATTTCATTTTTAACCAAACAGTTGAATTTTCAACAAAATATATGCATTTTCTATCAAATATGTGTATTTTCAAATAAAAAAGATTAATTTTCAACTAAAAAAATTAATTTTTATCGAAAATTGATCCAATTTCAACACAATAGTTGAATTTTCAACAAAATACATGGATTTTCGATCAAATATGTGTATTTTCAAATAAAAAAGATCAATTTTCAACTAAGAAGATTAATTATCCATCAAAAAGCGAATTTTCAACCAAATATATGAATTTTCAATTAAATAGATGTATTTTAAACTAAGAAGATTATTTTGTTACCGAAAATACATCAATTTTTGATCAAATAGTTAAATTTGTAACAAAAAAATTAATTTTTAACCAAAAAGTTTAACTTTCCAAACAAAAGATAAAAGACTTTTCAACGCAAAAGTATGCATTTTCAACAAAAAGGTTCAGTTTTAACCAAATAGTTGAATTTTTAGCTAAATATATGGATTTTCGATGAAATGTTTGTATTTAAAAATAAAAAAAGATAAATGTTCAACTAACAAGATGAATTTTTATCGGAAATGCTTAAATTTTCAACAAAATAGTCGAATTTTAAACCAAATAGCTGATTTTTCTACCAAAATAGTTGATGTTTAAATTAAAAAAAAAAAAGATTTTCCAACCAAATAATTAAATTTTCTACTGAAAAGGATGATGATCGTTTAAAAAAATGGTTAAATTTTCGACAAAATAGTACAATTTTCACCCAAGAATATTATTCATTTACCAAAAGGCGAATTTTCAACAAAATACATATAGATTTTAAATCGAAAAGTTTGACTTTTCAACAAACAAAAAGAAATGTCAAAGCAAAAATATAAATTTTTAAAGAAAAAGTTCATTTTCAACTAAATAGTTGAATTTTTAATAAAATATATGAATTTTCAATCAACTGGTTGATTTATCTACCAAAATTTTTAATATTTCAACCAAAAAGAGGAATTTTAAACTAAAATGATAAATCTTTAATAAAAAAAAAATACATTTTTTAAAACAACAAAATAGATTAATTTTTTCACAAATTAATTTTTAACCAAAATGGGTGAATTTGTAACCAAGAAGATTAATTTTCTACCAAAAAAGACAAATTTTCAACAACATACATAAATTTTCAATCGAGTAGTTGATTTTTCAATTAGAAAAGATCAATTTTCAATTAAAAATGGAATAGGTTATTTTTAGTTAAATAATTAATTCTAAAAAAAATGTAATATGTTATAAGCACGCAAAGTGCGCCTTTTTTCTATTCTATAAAGGCATAAAAGTATTTCATAAAAAAAAGCATAATGAATAAAATGAATCTAGAAAAAAAAGTATAAATATAACAAAAAAATGTATTTAGGAAAAGATTTGTTGTATAAAAGTTGAAATATTATAGAAAAAGTATGAAATACTTTAGTTGAAATGTTATGGAAAAGTTGTGTAATGAAAATCTTGAAAAGAAAGTATAAAAATAGAAAAAAGAAAATTATTCAGGGGAAAAGTATAAGATTGAAGAGAAATGTGGTGAAATAAGTTTTTGAAAAAACTTAAAATCTTAATTGGTGAAATGAATCTAGAAAAATATAGGCACACATATATAAAAAAGTATCGAAGGAAAAAGTATATAAACCTGTAGAGAAATGTGTTAAAAAAGTAGAAAAATGGTAAAAAAGTTGAAATGTTGTGAAAAAATATATATCTATAAGAGGCATAAAAGTAGTTCATAAACAAATAAAAAGACGTAACAAATAAAATAAATCTAGAAAGGTGAGTATTAAGTATAAAAAAAATATGTTGTGAAAAATTTGAAATGTTATGAAAAAAGTATGAAATGCAAATCTTGAAAAGAAAGTATAAAAATAGAAAATAGAAAAGTATTCAGGAAAAAAGTATATGAAACTTTGTGGTTGAAAAGTCTACTATCATATTTTCGATTTCTAATTGATCTCGTATAGTTGAAACTTTTACTATTTGGTTGAAAATTAAACTATTTTGATGATAATTTTTTGACTGAAAATTAATTTTGATGACTTAAAAAAAGTAAATATTTCATTTTTGATTGGAAATTGAACTATTGCGTTGAAAATTCGTTTTTTTTTTTGTTGAGAATTAATAGTTTTAACTAAAAAAGTAAATGATACATTTTTGTTTGGTAATTAATATTTTTAATCAATAATTGTTTATTTATAGTTGAAAATTCAACTGTTTGGTTGAAAATTAATTTGTTCTGAGGATTCAACTATTTTCTTGAAAATTTGTCTGTTTTGATTGAATTCAACTGTTCTTGATATCAAATTTTAAAAAATTGATATGTGACAAAATTAATCTATTTTGTTGTTTAACAAAATTCATCTTATTTTTAGTTGAAAATTTATAATTTTAGTAGAAAATTCTACTGTTTTTATAAATTAACATTTTTTTTGAAAATCCAACAGTTTTGTAGAAAATTAATATTTTTGGTTGAAAATTCAAATATTTGGTTAAAAATTAAACTCTTTATTTGCAAAATTTCACAATTTGGTTTAAAATTCCTGTTTTTTTTTTGTTTGTGTGTATTTTATTGAACATTTTTTTTGCGTAGAAAATTAACTTTTTTTGTTAAAAATTCCTCTTTTTGAGTAGACAATTATTCTTATTTGTTAAAAAATTCAACTATTTTGGTAAAATCGTCTTTTTTCGTCTAAAGTTTAACACTTTTGTTAAAATTTCATGTATATTCGGAAAAAATCGTATTTTGGTAGAATATTATTATCTTCTTGGTTGAAAATTCATATTTGAAGATTAGAAATTCAACTACTATCAAGGCATAAAAGTACAGTTCATAAAAAAAATTTGAAAAAATAAAATGAATCTAGAAAAGTAAGTATAGATATAAAAAAGAAATGTTGTGAAAAAGTTGAAATGTTATGAAAAAAGTATGATATGAAAATCTTGAAAAGAAAGTATAATTAGAAAAAAGAAGAGTATTGAGGAAAAAAGTATACAAGTGTAGAGAAATGTTGTGAAAACTTATAAATGTTATCAAAAAGTTGAAATGTTGTGAAAAAGTATTATATTTAAAGGCATAAAAGTATAGTTCATAGAAAAACAAAAAGGTGCAACGAATAAAATGAATCTATAAAAAAGTATATATAAGTATAAATATAAAAAGAAATGTTGTGAAAATGTTGAAATGTTATGAACAAAGTATAAAATGAAAATATTGAAAAGAATGTATGAATATAAAAAAGAAATGTATTGAGGGAAAAGAAATGTTGTGAAAAAGTTGAAATGTTATGAAAAAAGTATGAAATGAAAATCTTGAAAAGAAAGTATAATCAGAAAAGAGAAGAGTATTGGGGGAAAAAGTATGAAAGTATAGAGAAATGTGAAAACTTATAAATGTTATCAAAAAGTTGAAATGTTATGTGAAAAAGTATATGTAAAGGCATAAAAGTAGTTCATAAAAAAAAGGCGCAACAAATATAATGAATCTAGAAAAGTATAAATATAAAAAAGAAATGTGAAAAAGTAGATATATGTTATGAACAAAGTATGAAATGAAAATCTTGAAAAGAAAGTACAATTAGAAAAAAGAAGAGTATTCAGGGAAAAATTACAAGTGTAGAGAAATGTTGTGAAAACTTATAACTGTTGTCAAAAAGTTGTAATGTTGTGGAAAAGTATTATATTTAAAGGCATGAAAGTATAGTTCATAAAAAAACAAAGAGGCGCAACAAATAAAATGAATCTAGAAAAGTATATAAGTATAAATATGAAAAAGAAATATTGTGAAAAAGTTGAAATGTTATGAACAAAGTATGAAATGAAAATCTTGAAAAGAAAGTGTAATTAGAAAAAAATAAGAGTATTGAGGGAAAAAGTATGAAAGTGTAGGGAAATGAGAAAACTTGTAAATGTTATCAAAAAGTTGAAATGTTGTGAAAAAGTATATATGTAAAGGCATAAAAGTCGTTCATAAAAAAAAGGCGCAACAAATAAAATGAATCTAGAAAAGCAAGTATGAATATAAAAATGAAATGTTGTGAAAAAGTTGAAATTTTATGAACAAAGTATGAAATGAAATCTTGAACAGAATGTATAATTAGAAAAAAGAAGAGTATTAAGGGAAAAAGTATAAAAGTGTAGAGAAATGTTGTGAAAAATTATAAATGTTATCGAAAAGTTGAAACGTTATGAAAAAGTATATCTAAAGGGATAAAATTATTTAATACAAAAACCAAAAGGCATATAACGAGTGAAATGAATCATAGAAAAAGAGTATAAACCCAAAAAAAAGGTATTGACGTAAAAAGGTATAAAACTTGTGAAAAAGTGTCTAAAGACATAAAAGTAGTTCATAAAGGTGGAAGTGTAAAGAAACAAGTAAATATGCCTAGTGCCTACAAAAAAGTAAATCTTTTTATGTTTTTATGTATCGTCTCAAGTCTCCAATCGTCATTTTGGCTTCCAGATTTCTTTGAGTGCATTCTTTTATTGTGTTTGAGGGATGTAACAAAACATTATTACAATAAACATTGCCTATTTCTTCTTATTGTAGGTCCTCTTAAGGTTATTCTATATTGCCGCAATTCACGTTTTGTCGAAATGACGAATGACGCAATAATCTCTTCAGTAAGAGGTCAAAAAAGATTTTTTACCAAAGAAATAAATTTTTTACCCAGAAAGACGAAATTTCAACAACCACAAAAAATCTTTTTCTAACGAATCGACAAATTTTGAATAAAAAAAAAAGACTTTAACCAAAAGTAATAGCATTTTCAACTAAATATTTTTTATTTCAATTTTCAAAAAGAAAAATGAAATTTTCAACAAAAAATACGATTTTTTACGAAAATACATGAAATTTTAACCAAAGTGTTAAACTTTCGACCAAAAAAGACGATTTTACCAAAATAGTTGAATTTTTTAACAAATAAGATTAAAATTGTCTACTCGAATCTCGAAAAGACGAATTTTCAACAAAAATTCTTCTCAACAAAAAAAATGAATTTTCAATAAAAAAAATTATTATCAAAATAGTTCATTTTTCAACCAAAGTGATGAATCTTCAACCAAAAAAATGAATTTATAACAAATAAGTTCAACATTAAAAAAAAACAAATAGTTGCATTGTTGACAAACCCATTAAATTTTCAACCAAATAGTGAAATTTCTATAACTGTGTACGAGATCAATTGAGAATCAAAAATATGACAGTAAATTTTTCAACCAAAAAGTTTTACACTTTTTTCCTGAATACTTTTCTTTTTTCTATTTTTATACTTTCTTTTCAAGATTTGCATTTCATACTTTTTTCATAACATTTCAACTTTTTCACAACATTTCCTTTTTATATTTATACTTATATCTTTTCTTAGATTCATTTTAGTTGTTGCGCCTTTTTTTATGAACTACTTTTATACCTTGAAATATACTTTTTCGCAACATTTCAACTTTTTGACAACATTTATAAGTTTTCACAACATCTCTACACTTTTATACTTTTTCCCTCAATACTCTTCTTTTTTCTAATTATTATAATTTCTTTTCAAGATTTTCATTTTATACTTTTTTCACGACATTTCAACTTTTTCACAACATTTCTTTAGAGCTTTATACTTTTTTCCTCAATACTTTTCTTTTTTCTATTTATACTTTCTTTTTAAGATTTTCATTTCATACTTTTTTCATAACATTTCAACTTTTTCACAATAGTTTTATACTTTTTTCCCTCAATACTTTATTGTTGCATTTATACTTTTTCTTAAATTCATTCCATTAATTATGCTTTTATGTCTTCAGATATCTTTTATATATATATATATATATAAGTTTAAATTTTGTGAAAAAGTATCTAAAGGAATAAAAGTAGTTCATACAAAAAATCAAAAATGCGTAACGAGTGAAAAAAATGTTGTGAAAAAGTTGAAATGTTATGATCAATATTTCGTCAATATTTTTTTTATATTTATATACTTTCTTTTCCAAATGCATTTCATTTATCACGCTTCGTTTGTGAAAAAGTATCTGATGACATAAAAGCGTAATGAACGAAGTGAATCTAGAAAAGAAAGTATAAACACATAAAAAAAAGTGTTATGGTAAAAAAGTATAAAACTTTTGAAAAAGTATGTAAAGGCATAAAAGTAGTTCATAAAATTGCAAGTGGTAAAGAAAAAAGTAAATATGCCTAATAGTGCCTAAAAAAAAGTAAATATTTTTATGCTTTTATCTGTCATCTCAAAAGTCATTTGCAACAAAAAATGGAATAGTTACATTTTCAATTTGAAAAAATAATTTTTCACACCAGAAACAACGTTTTTTCAAGAAAATAGTTTAATTTTCAACCAAAGAGATGAATTTTCAACTATAAAATTATGCATCTCCGCTCAAAAAATAAACGTATGCCAAAGTGGGTTGATGTCTGAAAAAAAAATCAACCAAGAAGATTATCTTTCTACAAAAAAGACAAATTTTCAACAAAACAGATGAATTTTTAACAAAAAAATTATTTAACCACATACACCACAATAAACAAGAATTTTAAATGGAGAAGATAATTTTTTTACTGAAAAATTCGAATTTTCACTTTTGTGAAATCTTGTATTTTTTGCTTGTAAATATTTGTAATATTCTACAATCATTTACGTAAAATTAAAATTATTTTTATCACGTCAAACACGCAATTGAAAAAAATGTAAAATTCCGTAGTTTTCTGTAATACCTTGTAGATTTTTACAAAAAAGTAAACAAATTTCTGAATTGTAAAAACTTGTACTGTATTATTAATTTTTTTTTACTTTTCTACAAGAAAGTAAAAGAAAAAATGAGCTTTTTGTATTCAACTGCATATTTTTTTGTTAAATTTTATACATTTTTTACAAAAAAGTACATGTTTTAACAAAAGATTACAGTTGTTTCATATGTTGTACTTTCTCCTAACAAATTTTTCCACCAGGTATATCTAAAGGCATAAAAGTAGTTCAAACAAAAACAAAAAGGCGTATAACAAGTAAAATAATTTCAGGAAAAGTAAGTATAAATATGCAAAAAGTATGAAATGAAAATCTTGAATAGAAAGTATAAATAAAATAAAATAAACAGTATTGCGGGAACAAGTATACGACTGTAGAGAAATGTTGTGAAAAATATGAGCATAAATATAAAAAAAGTAAAAAAGTATAAAACTGTATATATAAATCTTCTGAAAAGGTTGAAACGTTATGAAAAAGTATGTCTAAAGGCATAAAAGTAGTTCAAACAAAAACAAAAAGGGGTATAACAAACAAAATTATTCCAAAAAAGAAAGTATAAATATAAAAAAAAGAAATGTCGTGAAAAAGTTGTAATTGAAATGTTACGAAAAAGGTATGAAATTAAAATCTTGAAAAGAAAGTATAAATAAAAAAGAACAGTATTGAGGGAAAAAGTATAAGACTATGTAGAGAAATGTAGTGAAAAAGTGTTTCAAAAAACATATAATCTTAATTGATGAAATGAATCTAGAAAAATATGAGTATGAATATAAAAAAAAGTGGTAAAGGAAAAAGTATAAAACTGTAGAGAAATGTTGTGAAAAAGTTGAAATGTTATGAAAAAGTATTTATAACGAACGAAATGAATCTAGAAAAAAAATATAAACCCCAAAAAAAAGGTGTTGATGTAAAAAAGTATAAAACATAAAAAAGTATCTACCCAGGCGGAAAAATTATGTATACTTTATATATAGTGTGAAATATTATATATAATTCCTCACACTATATATAAACTATATATCATTTTTCCGCCTGGTTAAAAGTAATAAAAGTAGTTCATAAAAGCGTAAGTGTAAAGAAAAAAGTAAATATGCCGAGTGCCTACAAAAAAGTAAATCTTTTTATGCTTTTATGTATGATCTCAAGTCTCCAATTGGCTTCCAGATTTCTTTGAATGTATTCTTGTATTGTATTTGAGGGATATAACAAAACGTCGTTACAATGAGCATTGACTATTTCTTCTCATTGTAGGTGCTCTTACGGTTATTCTATATTGCCGCAATTTACGTAACACTGCGCTATTTCGACTTGGTCCAAATGACGGATGACGCAATAGATATCGCACAAAGCTGAAAGGCACAATTGCACAATTGTACAGTTGTACAGTCTTGTAATAGCTGGCGTCCCTCTGCTTTTGTCGGCGTGTCAAAACACGATTTTCCAGCTTCCGGATCCGGATTCTCCCGAAGGAGCCTTCGTCACTTTCCACTTTCCATTTTCCAGCTTCCAACTCTTGAGGACGGTCCATTGACGATTTTAGCGCGAAACGATGTGGTGGGGTCCTAATCACCACTTTTCAATTTCAAACGACTAAAATGTCACAAAACCTTCAAGGACTAGGCTCAATAATAATTTCGCTACTTTCACGGATTTAGAGGCTATTCAAAATATTTGCATTTTTTAAAATATTTTCTTAATCAGAAGTCAAGCGGAAAAATTATATATAGTTTATACATAGTGTGAAGCATTATATATAATATTCATTTGTTTCATACCTTTTTTATATCAAACAAATGAATATTCCCAGGCGGAAAAATGATATATAGCTTATATATAGTGTGAAGTATTATATATAATATACTTTACACTTTATATAAACTATATATAATTTTTCCACCTGTGAGTCTACACTAAATCGATAAATAATCACCATTTTTTACCATGTTCTGTCCTTTTTTTTAATTTTCACTAACTTCACGTGAACGAAAAGTAAAAATTAAATACGTGGATCTGACAAAGATGGTTTTTGTAAAAAGAAACAGAAGATCAAATTTTTTAATTATTTCATTGTGCTTACCCATGCGGAAAAATTATATATAGTTAATATATATTGTGACGTATTATATATAATACTTCACACTATATATATGAACTATATATAATTTTTCCGCCTGGGTTATATATAATACTTCCACTATATATAAACTATATATAGTTTTTCCGTCTGGGTAACCGCAAAAGATTTCAAATTTCTGAACAATATGTTAAATACCATAATTTACAACAACTTCCAAAGTTACCGGTAAATTAAAGAAAATTACTGAGGGTATAGCCTGATTTCGGAAATACCCAGGCGGAAATATTATATATAGTTTATATACAGTGTGAAGTATTATATATAATATTCATTTGTTTTATACATTTTTTATCTAAAACAAATGAATATTATATATAATACTTCACACTATATATAAACTATATATAATATTTCCGCCTGGGCCCTTCATATACTTGTATCAGTTAAGAAGCAAAAATTTATTTACTCATTCAATTAGATATAAATATATACAGCGGTCTGTGAGACCTCAGTTCCAACTTACGTTTTTTTTACCTGAATTACCATTCCTATTTATATATGGAAACATATGATACAATCGTAAAAAATTATAAGAATTTCCAAAAAATAAATGGACTCTCTCATTTTTAAATTGAATAATTTTCAGTTGCGAATCTTCTAACTTGAATAAATTTACATTTTAAATCTTCAAAATTGAACTATTAAAAAAAGTAGTAGCACCTAGTAATACTAGAATTTAGTAATTAATGTAGTAATCATAAATTTACGAAATAATGATAAATTAATAAACAAATAAGGGATCCATAAATTAAGTCAGGCTTTTTTCTGCCCCCCCCCTCAATCATAATAAGATTTTATAAATTTAGGGATCGAAAATTAAATTTGTTAATAACAATGAGTATGGAGTTTTGCAAATGTATAATTTCATGATTTATGGTAAAAAATAAACTTCAATGTTTATTTAACCTATTATTCTGTAGTCTATAATTTATAAAAATTCCTATTTATTTTTATCGCAGGATTCAGAGTCTTTCCCATTTTTTCGTCCTTTCACTTGAAAAATTTAATTACTTTGTTGAAAATTAAACTTTTCGTCGAAAATTTATCTTTTTTATTAGAAAACTAGAATGTTTTGTTAAAAATTCGTCTTTTTGGCTTAAGAATTTAAAAATTTTATTACCATTTTTTTGATTGAAAATTCATTTTTTTACATAAAGTTTAATTTTTTTCGTTAAATATACAATTTTTCAGGTGAAAATTAACCTGTTTTAGTTGAAAATTTATTTTTTGTTAAAAAATCAACAGTTTTGTAGAAAATTTGTATAGTCGACTCGAAAATTGTACTATTGGGTTGAATGTTGAACTACTTTGTTAAAAATACATTTCTTCAGTTAAAAATTCATCATTTTAGTCAGAAACTATTTTCTTTAGGGGACATTTAAACTATTTTGGTCAAAATTAATTTTTTTGTTGTTGCAAATCAATTTTTTCAATTTAAAAACTCGTATTTCATTGTTAAATTTTACTGTTTTTGATTGCAAATTAAAATCGTTTTTAGCTGAAATAACAACTATTAATTTCTTTTTTTTAAATATTCTAATTTTCAGTGAAAATTGAACTCCTTGGCTAAAACTTGAACTAAATACTTTGTTCTAAATTCATTTTTTAGGGGAAAAAAATTTTTCTACCTAAAACTTTAACTATTTGGTTGGAAATTGAATTTTTTGTGGAAAATTAAGATTTTCGGGTTCAAAATTCACTTAATTGAAAAAAATTCATCTTTGTGGTTAAAAATTCAACTCTTTGATAAAAAATCCAACTGTTTCGTAGAAAATTCATTTTTTTATTTAAAATAATTTCTTTATATAAAATTTTAAATGTTCTATTTCTAGTGAAAAACTGATCTTTTTTATTTCAAAATTCAACTATTTGGTTGAACATTCATGAAATTCATTAAAAATTCGACTTTTTGGGAGAAAATCATTCTTTTCGGTTGAAAAGTACACTGCTTTGTTAAAAATTCGTTTTTTGGTGGAAAAGTAATTTTTTTAACCTACAATTTAAATATTTGGAATAATAAGAGGAATAATAAGATTTTACCAGCCCCCCTCCCCCCTTAATTGTCTTACATTTTTTTGATGCCCCTTAAATGAATCCAAGAAAAAAAAAATAGTCGGAAAAAATTTAATATGTTGAATGAAAATTCGTTTTTCTGGCTTGAAAATTCAACAATTTGATAGAGAATTTAACTATTTGCTTGAAATTTTATGTAATTTATTACTGTTTCGTAGAAAATTAGATTTTTTTTTAATGATTATTTTTTATATAAAAATTTAAATGTTCCATTTCTAGTGAAAAACGAATATTTTTGATTTCAAAATTCAACGATTTGGTTGAAAACTTATGTCCTTCATGGAAAATTCGTCTTTTTTGGTAGAAAATTATTCTTTGTGGGTTAAAAGTACACTACTTATTTAAAAATTCGTTTTTTTGGTGGAAAAGTAATCTTTTAAACTTAAATTCAAATATTTAGTTAAAAATTAACCTTTTCATCTAAAATTTGTCTTTTTTTGTTAAAAATTCAGAGAAATAATAAGATTTTACCAGCCCCCCCGCTCTAAATTGTCTTATATTTTTTGTTATGCCCCTTAAATGATTTCACCAAAAAAATATAGTCGAAAAATTTAATTTGCTAAATGAGAATTCGTTTTTGTGGCTTGAAAATTCAACAATGTGATAGAGAATTCAACTATTTGGTGCAAAATTCAACTTTTTTGTAGATTTTGTTTTTCGTCAAGGAATATTTAAAAAATTGTAACTCTTATATTCAAAATTTCAGAAAAAAAAAGTTTCACGTGATTTGTGCACGGCCCCTTTAAATTAAAATAAATGCAACCGAACCACGTTTAACGTCCTCTAAATTTGAACGCATTAAAAAATCGTACTATTCAAACCGAAAACAATTGAAAATAAAGTACCTTAATTCAATAATTGATGTTATTTTGTCGACCAGGGTAATTATTTGCTAATTTCTGATATTACATATTGTCAATTACTGGTCAAATCATTTTCTGCAGAAACGAGAAAAAATCTGTCTCGGCCCGGATTTGAACCGGGAACGCCACTATTCACGAGTGGAGCGTTTACCAATTACGCCACCGGGGCTTCAGCAGATAGTTCCTCGGAAGCCCCGGTGGCTTCCGAGGAGGGTTCAGTGGCCCCGGAGGAAATTTCTGAAAAAAATCATGAGGGGTAGTAAAATAAAAAAATAAAAAAACGGAATAAGTTTGAAGATTATAAATCGCTGAAGCAACAATATTCGGTATATTGCCACTATTCACAAGTGGAGTGTTCACCATTTACGTCACCGGGGCTTCAGCAGATAGTTCCTCGGAAGCCCCGGCGGCTTCCGAGGAGGGTCCAGTGGCCCTGGAAGAAATTTCTGAAAAAAATCATGAGGGGTAGGAAGATTAAAAAAAAACGGAATAAATTTGAAGATTATGATTTACAGAAGTAGCAATATTCGGTATTTGTCCACTTTTCACAAGTGGAGCGTTCACTAATTGCGCCACCGGGGCTTCAGCAGATAGTTCCTCGGAAGCCCCGGTGGCCAACAGGTATTTTCTGAGAAAAAAAATCATGAGGGGTAGTAAAATAAAAAAAAACGGTCTAAGTTTGAAGATCA
Organism: Andricus grossulariae; assembly: GCA_011634705.1. NCBI lineage: Eukaryota > Metazoa > Arthropoda > Insecta > Hymenoptera > Cynipidae > Andricus > Andricus grossulariae. The sequence continues at coordinate 25,893 of JAABKJ010002831.1, forward strand.
TGATTTGCTAAAGTAGCAATATACCGAGCTAGAGGCAGGTATGAAAAGAATTTCTCTATAGAAAGTGGAATCGCAAATGTAAATGCGAAAATGCGAGATGCTGGTGAGAAAATATATAATATTTACGTGTTAGGTTGTAGAGTAGAGAATGTAGAGGGTGAGATTGGGACGTAAATCTTTCGGGTGTATTCGAGTAGTAGAGGACTCGTTAGTAAATTAGGACCCTCTTCAGAGCGAAGTAGCTCCAATCAGAGGCTACTAATAATTTCCCCGGTGCGGCCCTCGTGCCGGCAATAATCATTCCATACGTTGAGCTACCCCCTGCCGCCCCTCCTTCTACTAATCGCACACCCTGCTAAAGATTTATGCCCGAACGTGCGTGTGAGAGGGACGAGGATCCCGTGGAGCCCCCCCGCAGTTTCCACCGTGGGATTGGAAGGAGCGAGTGCGAGCACTCGAGTGACTCGTACGCGACTCGTTGCTTCCGGCTTCGCCTCGGTCCCTGCCCTGCCTGCCTGCCTGCCTGCCTGTGAGAACTAAGAGCCCTGCTGCCTCTCCACTGAGCAAAGACAAAGGACCGCGGCTTCCAACCCTTCACTTTACTTCGCTCCACATATTTTCTCTGATCCCAAAAATTTCATCTTTTCACGCTAATCAAAATTTCAGCTTCTTTAAGATTCTTCAAGGGCTCTGCATTATTGTGATCCAACAAATTTTTTTTCTCGATTTTTTATGAATAACGCCCGTAAATTTGTTCGAATTCACACAAAAATGAATCCATTTTTTTTTAAATTATATTTAGGGGTGGCGCAAGCCCCATATTATTTCCCATAAGAAAAAAAGACGTTTTTGTAAATGTTATTCGAAATCGTCAATATTAGATCAATCGAGTTGAAACTCAAAATTTCTCCTACAAATTCAACTATTTGATAAAAAATCCAACTGTTTCATAGAAAATTCTTTTTTTACTTGAAATTTTTTTTTTCATATAAATTTTCAAATGTTCCATTCCTAGTGAAAAAGTTATCTTTTTTATTTCAAAATTCAACTATTTGGTTGAAAATTTATGTTATTCATTAAAAATTTGCCTTTTTTGGTAGAAAATCATTCTTTTAGGTTGAAAAATTATAAGGCATGAAAATTATATAATTAAATTATATATATATAAATAATATTAATTATATATATAC